>ML777531.1:159632-175958 GCA_009831015.1 Picea engelmannii | reverse complement strand
GTAAAAAAAAATCATTTATTATTGGCATTTGCTCTAAGAATTCCAAACAATGACAATTGTTTTTCACTTTTAATTATAGAATTTGTTTGTTTTTGTGTTAGAGAAATATAGGGTTTTCATAGAGAAGTCTAGGTGGTCACTAATTGATAGGGCATTCACTACACCTAATATCCAAGTATCAAAGGGAAAGGACCCAATACTCCAATACCTCATGTCTACTTCAATTGTCCAAGTATCATGCAGACAATATCCCAACATATCATCCACAAAGTCCCTCTGTGGAACCCCATAGAAGGTAAAGTTTCCAGGATCCCAAACTAGCATGTATGATGTGAAGAACATAACATTGGCCTATAAGGTGCTAATACAATAATCCATCGGATTGTTTCTAATAAGCCTTGAAGCAATCATAAGTTGTGTAATCTTGGTCAACTCCTCGAAATACCACTCCTAATCCTTCCAAAAATATACTTTACAAAGTCAAAGTTGGTGATCCCCTCTCTAATAGTGGCTAAACTATTAAAAAATGTGATCCCAGGGTCCCAAACTAATCTCAGAAAGATACCACCATGCTGACATTGCACCACTTTGATCATCACCATCGAACCAATGTGCCTAGTTTACATCCTCCTCTCTTGAAATCCCAAGCGGTTCTCCCACTCCTAATAGGAAGTCAACCACTCTTAATACTTTCTAATTGTTGTTGTACCATATTGGTAACCATCAGAGTCAAAATGAGCCAAGTCCCTGATATGCCATCATCTGGTGGAAACCTACTACTAGGAATCAACTCTATGCCTCTTGATCTGTTCGGCTCTTACCAAACTGCATCGGGAAATCTATTATATTGATCACCATCAAAGTACCTGATTAATATGTGGAGTCTAAATACCTCCCTAGAAAGTATCGTTATCACCTGCGGTGCTTCATACTCATACGAGTACTACCCAGAATGCCCTGCCAAAGGTGAATCATGCGTAACCCTCATCATCTCCTCCCTAAGTGTGGACTCAGGAACTGTATGTGTGCAACCTTCGTAGTGGATAATGCCACCCATCACTATGTTAGCTGAATTCTCTCTGAATTGATCCAATACAATCTGGATCTCCTTCTGTGCTTCGACTGCATATCCCAAACGAAATAACTCTGATGTGGCTATAATCCTTCCTGCTTCACCCATATGACTTAGGTGAACCCTACACGCCCTCCTGAATATACTGCTGACATCATAGAATAACACTAGATCTCGTTGCCACTGCCTGCAAGATTGGAAAGTGTCAAGTGAGTTGGTCAACCCCAATGGTATGACCAAGGAATCACGGTAATGTCTAAGAGAAACCATATAGGTATCCTGCTCTATGTCCCTGCTCTGGTGATATCCCACTCGAAGATGAATATTTGAGGGATATACCTCTCCATGAAGCTCCTCCATCCACTCATTGATCCTAAGTGAACAAAACTCAATGATATGTATGAAGTCTCTATATGGAAATCACCCTAGGGGAAACATCCCAAAAATCCACTACATACCATCGTACATCGTTGTATGATGTTGTATCCAAATGCACACCATTGTATCATCATGTACTATCATGTATCTGATATGTGCCACTGTATCAACCGCTCTACTAATATCAACTAAACCTGGATCTCGAAGTGATGTATCCACATCTATCCTATACTCAGTTCCCCAATCAACTGGTGCATATACTCCCTTGATGGTTTTTCCAAAAGAAAATTTCTCAAAGACCTCCTCTATAGCTAATCGTTGAGCCAAAAGATGTGGCTCATGATCCCTGCAATGCAAAATAGGTGCACAATCAAAATCCTATGTGTCTAAACTCTCATTATACACTTGCAACCTTGAATCCTCCTCGTGTGGAATCATCACAAGAGGCTCATTCCTCATATCATGAGTGCCACTCACACCCTCATGTGTCATTGCTGCCAAAAATGATGGAGGATTTGTTGTTTTCAACGATGAAGAGTATGACAAACTAAGTTGGTAACAAAGCTCCTCAATATCCCTCTCGTTGTCTTCAACGAACTTAAGAGAAAGGTCCCTATCCATAAACAACTGGAAGTAATCATATTTCATCCGCTCTAGTGCTTCTTTGATGATGCATAATTGAGCATTAGTGATCCCATATATGACTCATTTTTGTCTCTCCTTCATTTCATCTTTCCACATAGGATCTTCAATTAATTTATGAGTACCATCTGCCCTTTTCAACACCCACACAATCTACTCCTCCTTGACCAATAATTGGTCCTCTAAACTTTATTGAGGTACAATCATGTCCTCATCATCATCGGGATCATGTGGTGTTGAATCCTCATCAAGCATAGGTTCTATCACACTTAGACTACCCACATCATAAGCATCATGCATGGTGAAAGTTGTGGGATCCTCAACATCAGTTGATTGGGACATGTCATCATAAGATGTCGCATCCTTTTATTGTGTTGATTCATCAGAGATATATCCATCTAACAAACTAGTGTCGTCAACCTCATCGATTATTTCTGATGATGTATCAGAAGATATTCTTTGGTCTTCCTTTATGCATACATCCTCTACATGGGTAGATGCATGCTCTTCCACCTATTCTTCCTCCTCATCCTTCTCCATTTCCTGCCCTGTGTATTTAAAATAATCCTCATCCAAATCCTCGGGTCAGTTTTTGTAACAAAGAGTGTAAAATTTTTTAAAGGGCAAGTTTGCATGGATCTCTTCCCTTAATTTTAGATACTCATGATATTGAGGCACGATCTTCTTCACCGCTAACACCATCTTGGCTAATTGAATAATTTGCCAAGTTTTATCTGATAATTTTAGAGTTGTTTTTATTCTCTTGTCCATGGAAGTAACTTCTTATTTCTCCCTTCTCTATAACCCATTCATGTTTGGTGCAATCATTGTAAATCGTGAGGCTTTTTTCGGAAAAACCTTGAAAGATTGTCGAAATTAAAATGTTGATAAACTCCATTTCAGTTGATTTTTTTTTTTTTAATTGGGTATTTTTTTGAGAGGAATTTAAATATCTAATTTTTTTTCCGAATTATGCTCATAAAGTTTCAGACATGAGCCTGAAGTGTGCCTCCCTCTTTTTTGTCCAAAAACAAATTATGCAAAAAGACCCCAATTTGTTTTCCCCTTATTTGGTCAAGGAAAGCACTTTGATGCAATCACAGGATGGAAATATCACCAACTATAATACCCCTGTAATATCTCCAATAGAATGGACTGAGATATTGTGTCCTTCTTTGCAATAAATGTTCTTAATGCTTCAATCTTGTTGACAAATTTTCACAAACAGTTTGCATGTATTCTACTAATAGACATTTTTTCAAACATGTTGCATGTAATACAAATACACCAGAAATAGAAGGGACAATAGGTGGTATTTTATTATGAATGAATATCTAAATTCAATGATCAAAAGGTTGCTATGGAAGTTGCAATACATCAATGGAAAACACACAATATAAGCCAAAAACATGGAATCATGTCGTGGTCCCTCAACATATGATATCCTACCATCCAAGTGCCACAACCTCTCCAATCATATCACTACAAACCAAAACTGAAAACAAACCCAAGATGAAGCTCCAATGAAGATCTTGGATGGATCCTCCTCCTTGTCTAGCTAGGGTGGATATTGCACCACTGAAACAAGACCAACAATGGAATGGTTTTTCTAAACCCTAACAAAACAATGGCTCCAAGAGAACCATACAAGAGATCAATCAAATCATAATGCAAAGTGAGAATATATCCCTCCTTTTATCTTTTCTTCCATGCCTTCTAGAACGTTCCCTTTTTTGACCAAATCAAATGTAACTTCTAGAATTTTCCCTTTTTGACTAAATCAAATATAACTTCTAGAATTTTCCCCTTTTTGACTAAGTCAAATATAACCTTTATTTTCCCTCCAATTTTCACTTTAAGATTAAAAATCACTTTAATAATGGTTAAGTAACATTATTAATCTAAAGTTAGTTTATTTCCCTATCGTCACTTTAAAAACATAACATGTTCTAACTAAGTGGTCCATTAAATGACCCCCCCTTTTACAAATTTTTCTCCATTGACAAGCCACGAAAGTCCCTTTTACTACAAAGCAGTGGAACCCAAAATTGGGACATGGCATAAAGTAACTCCCAAGTCCCCTTGTTCCTCGTTTGAATTCACATATTTTACATATGAGGACACCTCACCAGCTTGAGGCCCTCCTAACCCTTTCAAAGGCATAAGTGGAGAAAGCTTAGGGATTTTTATCCCAAATAGAATGGGGAGGAAGTCACTTATTTTTTCCTCTTCTGTGTTATCTTGACCTATCCTCCAAGATTCAAAACACAATTTTTTAGATTTCTTTTTGTTATCAAAAGGTGAGGACATTTTAGACTTACTTGAAACTTCCTAGGTTTCCTTTTGGGTTTTTTCAATGTCTGAAATTTATGACCAAAACAAGATTGTGTCCATCAAGTCTTTTGCTTCCATTAAAGAGGATCCCTTTGGACTAATTATGTTATTCGAATTGTCCTCAATGGTCACCTTAACCCTAGGAGATTATGAAACGCCCTTAAAACCTTCATTATTGGCACCTTACTGCTCCTTTCATACCCACATATTTCTTTTATTTGGCAATGGATAATCGGCTGCCAAATGGCCATGAACATCACATATTCTACACTTAAATGGTATTCCTTCATAATTGATGGGTTGATAGAAAATCTTAGTGCCTCGTCTAATTGTAATAGAATCTTCCAAGCCGTTTGTTAAATCCGTTCCTACAGATTCAATCCATACCCATATACCTAGAATCATAACAATATTTATCCAACTCATAAAAGATACCTAAAGCATTCCCAATTTCCATAAAATATCATCTAACCACAGAATTAGGGTGTTATTTCTAGTTGTTCTTGGCTAAGGAACAATGCTAAGACACCCTATGGAGGCTTTGAAAACCTTCTTGTTTTATACCTCAAGCTAGATCTTTGGATAGAGAGGGTAACCCTCAAATATATTCAACAATTGGTTGTCCAATGTCACTTTTTTTTTTTTAAGTAAAAAAGGTAGTACCTGCTATATTAAGTTAACAGAGAAACATTGACAAAATACACAGAGATATAGTCATCCTGGGCCACCAAAAATGTTGTCGTTTTACTAGAAACCAACATAGTTTGGAGTGAAATGAGTCTAGGAAGATAAGCTAAAAACTATTTTTCCCTCTATCCTGCCCGAAGGAAACCAGGACAGATGCCAATAGTTCAAGTTAACATTGAGCAACAACATGATGAAACATAAAACAAACTAGCATAGGAGAACTCGGATACCCGGTGACCTGTCGCCATTGCCTTTCTGACACGTGGATCTAGATGGGATGGCGAACGACTGTGCACACATTGGACATTTCCTCTTTGTTGGAGCATTGGAGTACGCATCAAGGAGAAAGTCCATATGTTGTCCCATGAGGAGGGATCTATGCTCCTAGTCTGCCATGTGTCCTCAGAGTTCGAACACTAGAGCCAGATGCTCTACACGGAGGAGTGGACCATGCAAATTACTGTTTCCTGCCTCGTCGAAGGTTTCATTCCCCACTTCCACGTTCATCCTTGCTCTGGCCTTGTTCACGTTCAGTCCTGCTCTGGCCGCGTCCACATTCATCCCTACTCTAGTCTCGTCCACATTCATCTCTGCGTAGGCATTGTCCCGACCCTCGTCCTCTCTCGTTGACTTCTCAGCATAGCTGGTGGGGTTGTAGTCACCCGTCCATGGTATCTCTTCGACAAAACAAATTGGGAATTCTTTTGTCGGCTCTCCTTTTAGACCGCTTCCAGCCTGTATTTCAAGCACCGTGGCTTGGGGTTCCAGGGTGGTCACTAAATCCTCCAGGTACAATGTTTCTTTGACATAACAAGTTGGAAAATCGTTCGCAGCGCCTCCCTTCAGACAGCTTCCAGGCTCAAATGCAGGGGTGTGCGTGGTATGCTCTATCCCAGGCTCAACGATAATGGCATGGAGTGCTAATCGGTCGGCTCATGCTCTCTGCCGGAGGATGGAAGTCGCCATTGACAGAGCGTGCTCAAGGTTCTACCTTCTTTGCCTCTACTCTTTGTGGGTGTACCAGGCCGAGCCTCGACAAGGCCTGCCTCGCTTCGTTGTCATTGCTGATGAGGGGTGGATAGAGATACAAAGAGAATGAACCAAGACGAGAATGAACCAAAACTGCACCAGAGCTCCCAACTGATGGGGAGGTCCAAAACGAGAGTGAACCAGTTGTATCCAAGCTCTCCAACTTTTGAATTTCCAAATGACGGCATCACATGGCTTCCTATGAACCCTGTCATATTGAATGTTGGTTGTGCTAGTGCGTTCGTGCGAGGGAGAAGTCCCTCCTCCGTATAGCGGTTGTAATGGCTGGATATCATCGTAAATGATGAAGGGATGGGGAGTGACCTACAAAATTTAAGTTGTGGCTTGATGTTGAGCCATGTGGCAAGACGTTGTCGCGTTTCACCCCATCCGGGGCTGAGGAGTCTCTGTTCGCAAGGTCTCTGCATCACCTTGAGAGATCTGTATCGTCAGAGAGATGGGCTTGCCAATGTATGAGTTCGGACTTGGTATCAACTCCAGTATTCGCTAGGTGATCCACAACTTTGTTTGCTTCTCGTTTCACATGAGAAGGGATTAAAGTGAGATTGGGGTGGATGAGATCTCCAAAATCCTCCAGAAGGCCTAAGAGTCTCCAGCTGGGGGAGATCTGCCTAGGGTGTTCGCCATGTAGGATTTTGGAGATGAGTTGGATGATAATTTGGGAATCTCCCTCAATGATGACCTGATGGTAATGGTTTTGAATGGAAACTTGGAGGCCCCTAACAAGGCTTATGAGCTCCGCAACATTGTTTGTATTCTCACCCAAAAAGCCAGCCACCGGGTGAATGATCCCACCAGCGTGGTTCCAAAGGACGGTGCTGAAACCTGTTGGTCCAGGGTTTCCCCTGGAGGCCCCATCGAAGTTTAGCTTGATGAATCCTGATGGGGGTGGGTTCCATATCATGGGGCTGTTGGCTCGTCTACCTTTAGTCGTCACCTGAGTTTGCACACGAATTTGCATGTCCCGGCTTCTAAGAATGTTGTCCTCCTCGGGAACGCATTGCAGGTCTTCGTGGTGCCAAGGTTTACTATGGACTATTTCCCGTATTATCTTCTTAACCCTTTCCCACATAATGGTGGGAGGGGAGGCTTTTGAGTGGAAGATTCACTTATTTCTCTCTTTCCAAATTTCCCATAAGGTGAAACCTAGGAGCAACTGCCAGATGCGTTGGATAATTGGATTATGGAAGGAGATTGTCTCCCAATTAGCGAGTGTGTCCCTAA
Source organism: Picea engelmannii (assembly GCA_009831015.1). Lineage (NCBI taxonomy): Eukaryota > Viridiplantae > Streptophyta > Pinopsida > Pinales > Pinaceae > Picea > Picea engelmannii. Next base: position 168,571 of record ML777531.1, on the reverse strand, counting down.
TGCTGCCTCGGTTTCGGTTGGAGCGTTTCATGGCTTGGGCGCCCCAATCCCAGATCTGTTGACTATAGTGGCAATTGTTGAAGAGATGTTCCATGGTTTCCTCTCTTTGTTGACATAGGGTGCATTTGGAGGGACCTATAAATCCTTTCTTTAAAAGATTATCCCATGTGAGGATATGGTTTTGAGCTGTAAGCCAAAGAAAAATGGATACTTTGGGCCAAAGAAAGATTTGCCAGACTTTGCTCCAGATTGTTTCGGGGCTTTGGTTGCGGTAGTTTCCCTGTAGGTAGTATGCTTCATTAACTGAGAAGATACTTGTTATAGAGTGGCCCCATCGGAGGATATACGGTCCCTCTTTTATTGGAATTTTCCGATGCAGTGCACAATCTTGCCAAGGTAGAAGGTCGATATCATCTGTGAGATGTAATTTTGTTCGCCCTGTTTTCCACTGTCTCCGAGGTTGGCTTCTGTGAGTTGGAATCCAGAGGTCTTTAACTTTCCTGAAGATATTCAGATGTAACCTTTGTTTGAGAGGATTGAGGCTTTCCAAGTCACTGAGAGCGGGTAGTTTTTGCCATGAGTCCTGCCAAAAGAGTGTGCTTTCCCCATTTCTCACTTCCTAGAAAGCATGCTTCTGGATCAGGGGGTGATTTTGCTAGGTAGTGTTCCATATATTGGATCCCTGTATATGTTCATTGAATCTAATTAATTGGTCAGGTCGTGTGTTCGGGGAATACTTTTATTTCCATATTTGTGCCCATATTTCTTTCGGATGCTGCAACCATCTCCACCACATTTTGGCTCCCATGACCTGGTTACGCTTTCCTGGATCACGTATTCCCAGCCCTCCAAACTTTTTGGGTTTACAAAGTTTATCCCATCCAACTAAAGCCCACTTTTTATTGTTTTGGTGTCCTTGCTACAGGAAATTCCGTTGGAGGCTCCTGATTTCCCGAATGACCGAAATGGGCACTGCCAGAGTAGTAAAGAGGTAGGTGGGCAGAGCTTGTAGGACTGACTTGAGAAGTACCAATCTGGCAGCAATATTCAAAGGTCTAAAGGTCCAGTTATTCAACCTGTTGGTGATAGACAGGAGCAGGCTGTCCCATGAGATGGATCGCGTTGGCTCTCCAGTGAGGGGTATGCCTAGGTAGATGGAGGGAAGGGATCTTTTAGATGTGCCTAGAAGTCTTGAAAGATGATTCTGAACTGAGGCTGGCATGTTGAAAAAGTAGAGTTTGGATTTTTCCAGGTTTAGAAGCATGCCCGAGGCTTCCGTGAAGTCAAAGAGAATTGAGTTGAGCTTTGTGGCCTCTCGGATAGTAGGGGTGTTCATAAGTAGGGTGTCGTCGACAAACTGGCTGTGCGAGGGCGCCAGATGGAGATTATGAAGGGGAAGCCCTTTGAGGGATCCTTCAAGAACCGCTGCTTTGAGATAACACCCTAGTCCTTCTGCCATAAGCACAAAGAGGAAGGGGGAGAGAGGATCACCTTGTCTGATTCCCCTGGTGGAATGGAAGGGCTGGGAGGGTGTCCCGTTGACTAGAATGGAAAAGAAAGCAGAGGAGGTGAGCTTGAGAACCCAGTTGACCCAGATTTTATCGAAGCCAAAGGACTCCAGCACTGATCGCAAGTATTGCCAACTTAATCTATCGAAAGCTTTTGAGAGATCGAGTTTAATAAGCATACCTGGCGTTTTCCTCGCTTTCAAAGAGTGGATCACCTCATTGGCCAAAATGACACTATCCATGATTTGTCACCCTTCTACATAGCCGGCTTGCTCTTTGGAAATAATTAAAGGTAAGAGCGGCTTGAGGCGAGTAGCAATAACCTTTGTGATTATTTTATATATGACATTGTAGAGGGAGATTGGTTTGAACTGCTTTGGGTAAGTGACACGCTCCTCCTTAGGGATTAGAGTGATGAATGTTGCATTCAGTGCAGAGAGTACTTGTCCAGAGGTTCTTGATTCTTCTACCGCTTGCCAGACATCTTCCTTGATCATGTCCCAGCAGTGATGGACAAAATCTGTGGTGAAGCCATCCGGACCTGGTGCTTTCCTTGGGGGCATTTCCTTTACTACCGTGTCCACTTCCGTCTGAGTGATTGGCCTTATTAGTTCTCTGTTTTTCTCAGGGGTAATCAGCGGGGGTATGTGCTTGGTTATTTTCTAGATTGCTTCTTCCCTATTCATATTGGTCTCTGTGAGGAGATCTTTGTAATAGGAGTTGAGTTCCTCCACGATTTGGTCATGATCTCTTATGGGGATTCCTTGAGCGTCCTCCAGTTGGGTGATTCGATTGATGTATCTTCGGTGTCTCATCGCTTTGTGAAAGAATTTTGTGTTTCGCTCCCCTTATTTAAGCCATTGAACCCTGGATTTTTGCCTCCAAAGGATTTCTTCTTGTTCTCTGCAAACCTCCATTTCTACTTGTAGTTGCTCCTCTTCCTTCACTAGGTCTGGAGTTCTGCTTCCTGAGATGAAGGTTCGTTGTAGGTCTTCGAGTTGGCACTCGATCTCCTTCTTCCTTTGGAAGATGTTTCCAAAAGTGGATTTGTTCCAGCTCTTCAATTGTTGCTTGAAGTTCTTGAGGCACTGCTGGAATTTATACATGTGAGTACCATGATCTATTTCCACCTGGGCCCACCAGGTGTGAGCTAGCTGGTGGAAGTTTGGGTGGGAGAGCCAGAATTTTTCAAAGTGGAAGGGTTTGGGTCTGGGGGTGATACTTGGGTCCAGGAAGAAGGCTATAGGCCAGTGGTCCGACCCTGATTTTGGCATTATGTTTGCTTCCATTGCCTGATTTCTCTCAAGAAGGGCTTCAGTAACGAGAAAGTGATCTAATCTGCAGGCTACATGCTGGTGTCCTGTTCTTCTATTGGACCAGGTAAAGATTCCATTTTGGGTTTCCATGTCAACCATGTTTAGTTGCTCTATTAGGGTTTTGAACTTACCACTGTCCTGCTCCAACCATTTTTTTCCTCCAGTTTTCTCTTCCAACGTTAGGATCATATTGAAGTTGCCGCCTACGATCCAGTGTGGCGTATGTAAAAGAGTTTTGACATGCTGAAGAGTTTGCATGAAGCTCTCCTTTTCTTGGGCCATCTACAGATCATAGACATTTGTGATGGCTCCTTCCTTAGTGGATCCTGTGACTGTGAAGTAATCCGTTAGAGTGTCGATCGTGGAGAAGGGATGTTGCAGAGAGACTGTGTGTGGATTCTAGAGAATGGATAGTCCTCCGGAGGCTCCCACTGAATCTTGGTAGAAGAAATCGCAGCCTCTCCAGCTGCGTCGGAATATATTTTCATCTTCCTGGCCTGCACACTCAATTTCTTGCAGAAGAAGGATATCCGGGTTTTTAGCTTTAATACACTCTCGGAGGATCCTCTGCTTGGATCTACCATTGAGCCCTATGATATTCCAAGTAATTGTCTTCATCATGAGGAAGGTGGAGGGGGGTAGAGGTATCCCTCTAATAACCTCTGTATCTGGCCTGAGTTAATCATCAGGTGCCTTGCCTCTTTAATAAGTTGATGGGTTGTTTTGCGTCCCCTTCTCTTGTTTTCCTTGGTTATTCTTTTGGGTTCTGATCCTAGATCTACTGTAATACCCAGTCTAGTTGTAGATCCCACTGTGGAGTTGGTGAACACTTTATGAACTTTACGGATCTGATATACCGGGATATGTTGCAGGTCTTTTTGATTGAGGGCTTCCTCCATCTTTTCCAGGTCTATGTCCACCAGATCCGTTTCATCCATGAGCATGGTGGTGTCTCCGTCTGTGCCTATTTGTGTTGCATGGGTTGTTTCTTTTGATTGGATTGTATTTGGAACTTCAGTACTTTTGCCCTTCGCCTGCGTTGTTGCTTGATGGGGGTTCTGTATTTCCTCCTCTTCTGGAAACTGATTCAAAATGTCATAGGAGTTTTTAGTTGGGATCTTTGGGATCGTGCTCTAGTTTTGTTTCCTTGATGGGTTCTTCCGCCTGCCTGTGACATTGGCGAAGCCATCCTTTTGCTTTCTTTCGTTGACCTTGGTGGTTGTAGCATTCAGAGGGAAGTCTCTGAATAGGTGGCCATGCTCGTGGCACTTTCTGCAACGAAAGGGTATGTGTTCGTAATCGATTGTTTGGTTCCAGTCGTCGTCCTAGTATTCTAGCGTGATAGATCCTGGTAGGGACTTTGAGATGTCCATGTAGATGCAGAGGCGGGCGTATGAGGTGTACTTCCTTCTCTTTGTAGCCTCCAAAGCTTTGATGTATCGTCCCATGGTGTTTTCGATGCCCATGAGTATTTCTTCCAGCCAGAATTCCTGGGGCAATGAGTACAGATGGATCCACACTGGTGCTCTTGTAAAGTTCTCCTTCTCCGGGCTGAAACTGTCTGTCCAAAATCTCAGAAACAGTCCCGCTGAATTATAGAAGTACGGTCCATTGTCGAAGATTTTTTCCTTGTCTTCGAGGTTGTACAGGATTATTGTGAAAAATCCCTTGGAGCTAAGCTGGACTTCATAATCGCCTTTGGGGTTCCACCAGTCCTTGATCTAGCGTGTGAGATCTCGTTCAGTCGGCCAAAGGCCCAAAAATTTGCCGATCAATGCATGATCCATCATAAACTGAGTGTGCTCCCCTACTTGTGTTGATTTGATGTGATAGTGTGGGGGTTTTTCCAATTGTGGTATACACTTGCCTGATTCCCATCCCTTAGAATCTTGTGGATGAGATGTGCTGGGTTCTAGCTCCATTTCTTTTCTGAGTCCTTGTTCTTGGATGAAGAGTTGATCCCGTAGGTGCGTCGGTGGCTCAAAGGCAGGTCGCTTAGCACGGATTCTATTCCTGTCGTTGGCGGTGATGTCGTTGTACGAGGGGGGTTTCCCTCCCTCTCCCAAACTCATCCTGGGTGCACAGGGATCTCGTGAGGTATTCACCTTCCGAGTTTGGACTTTAGTGGCAGAGCTCTGGTGTCATGGCACACATCAAAATCTTTGTTGTTTTAGAGCACTAGGGTTGCAAAGCGCTAGGGTTTCCATACTCTAGTATAGCCAAGGAGGCCTATTAGTCCACACCACCATTTTGTTACCACAATTTTAATACACAGATTAAATTAACATGATTTTTCTCTCACAAGATCTGATTCTTTATTGTTTAAATGCCCACGATTTTTCCTTTCAATGAGGTTGATATTGTTCGTCCAATGTCACTTTAGAAACAATGGTCTCATGCAATTTCAATAGTTAGGTTTCAATGATTGTGTAATAAAATGATGTTTGGAAAATAGTGCAGACTAGACACAACAACACTGTAATGTCCCTTTCCAAATAGGAGGTCCAGAGAGGAGGCTTAATGGTCTAAACCGCCCCGTTAGACTATAGCCAGGGCCAAAGAGGGGTAAACAGGGTTACTAGAGGTCACTCCAGTCACAAGTGTTATATTCGGAAAGTGACATTGAGCTAAAAAGGGTTAAAAGTGATTTTAAGTCATTATGAGCTAAAAATAGAAGTCAACAGTGAATTAGGTTTCAACAGTGATTTAGGGTTTTGGAAGTCAACAGTGAATTAGGGTTTCAGCATGATTTAGGGTTTTGGAAAGATATAAAGGAAGGGTCAATGACCTAATTTATTATTATGCAGATTATGACTTGTCATTGAGGAGAAGAGGCACATCTCATGAGAGATAGTTCAGTGTATTCCAGGAGGAAGACACCAGTTAGTTGATTTCGGTGTTGAAAGACACACCCTAGTCACCGGGAAGATCATCCAGGTCTTCCATCATTCTTCATTGATTCCGCAGTGCTCCCATATTTCGGGTATTATCTTTTAGTTTCTTATTTGTATTCCAGCTAAGATCCTTTTGTCTTTTGATCTAGTCGAGTGTTGTTATTTTTATTCAGCCGCAGTTGTTTATTTGTATTCTGACTAAGATCCTTTGTCTGTTTATCTAGTCGAGTATTGTCAGTTTATTCAGCCACGTTCGGCCATTTTGTAATCCACAGAGATATCATACTACAAACTTTGCAGTCCTTTGTCGCGTTTATTATTTGTATGATCATTTATATGTTGTAAACCATTCATCCTACATACACATTAGCAACGTTTCCTAGACTAGCCAAGTCAGGAACATTACAGTGGTATCAAAGCTTTAGTCCTGCCAGCCTATGACTAAAGACAATGAGTGCAGCAGAAGACCCAGAGGGCCGTGAACATGTAGGTGAAGAATATGTCACTTACAATAGGCATCAGGAGAGAAGGCATAGGCCTGATTTCCCACCTTTTCCTCCTAGCTCAGAGGAAGAGGAAGAGGCACACAAAGAAGTAGAGAGAACGACAGAGCGTGAGGCTGAGCGCTAGGCAGAGAGGATGCTAGGAGAAAAATATGAGCGACCAAAGGGCAGTGGCAAGGCCCTCGTAGATCCAAAGGCATCTTTCATGCAGGTTATCAACGATATGTTAGCTAGTCAACGAACCATGTTTCAGTCCTTGGCATAGGTGGTTGATAGATTGGCTAGAGTGGGCACCCCAGATACACAAGTCTCGCATGCAACACATGGGAACTTAGGAGCAGGCAGTAGACCCCAGTCACCCTCTCGCACATACACCTCTGCAAATAGAATTCCCAGACCCTTGTTTCCTAGTTTCTAGAGGGCACCCCCATTAGCAACACCGCCACCGATAGCATAGAGGCCACCCACTCATGCCGACGACATTGCAGAGTATAGGAGGGAGTACATGACATTGGGTCGTGACTTCCATCAGGACATGACCTTAGTTGAGTAATTTGGACTCAGACTCAGGAACCGCCCCAGAGAACCGTACAGGGGAAGACCACAATAGCAGCAGGGACATAACCTCGATTACATCCAAAAATTTAGGAAACTCACCATCCCTTCTTTCGACGGATCATCCAAATACACCGCCAGAGCTTGGGTACAGAAGCTAGACACGTATTACAAGCTCAACTAGATGACCGAGATAGAGGCCATCAGTTTCACGACCTTACACTTGGAGGGTGAGGCACATGAGTGGTGGCATCATGGACTGGTGACATTGGGTCACAGTCACATCACCTCCTATAGGGAGTTTACAGATAGGCTCATGGACAGGTTTGACAGGAAGGATCCCGAGATACACTTCAGGGATCTAGCCCAATTGAGACAAACTGGCACAGCAAAGGCATTCATCACAGAGTTTCAGCGGGTAGTCGTGGTAGTGACAGATATATCAGAGCCCAGGATGATCATGCTATTCAAAGAAGGACTCATAGAGCCTTTGAGAGGATGGGTGAAGGCATACATGCCTCCCACTTTGCAGGATGCCATCCTTCGCACTCGATATCTGGAAGACTCAGTGCCAAATACTAAAAATTTCTCCAAACCATTTGTGCCCCAGAGGGATCGAGACAGGAAGCCATTCCAGAGAGAATGGAAGGGAAATGAGAAGTTGGATGATGAGACTAGGCGAGATCTTATGAAGAAGAAGCTTTGTTTCAGCTGTAGAGATCCTTGGGTCCCAGGCCATAGGTGCATGGGCAAGGGAGAGATTCATTATATTGAGGTAGCAACAGACAGCGTGGATAGTGAGGAGGAGGAGCAGGACAGTGGATCCACTAGTTCAGAGGAGGAGTCAACACCAGTAGAGGAGCAGCTTCCCCGTAGACCACCGACACCAGCAGGAGCCCATCCTCCAGTAGTCCCACAACCACCAGAGCAGGCTAACAGGAGGAAACCAACAAAGGGAGGAGTCATAGCGACCCTTTTTGGTGTTCCCAGGTATGAAACCCTCTGTATCAGAGGGATTATTCAGGGGCAACAAGCAATCGCCCTGATAGATGGTGGGGCCACCCACAAATTCATTGACACTTCACTAGTATCGAGACAGGCACTTCAGACATAGGAGTTTTAGGGGCTTGATGTTGCGGTAGCAGATGGCCACACAATGGAGTGTCTAGACAGAGTTCCAAACTTAGAGATGAAGTTAGGAAACTACACAGTGAGAGACACATTTTATGTGGTTGAACTATCAGACACATATGTGGTGTTAGGAGTTCAATGGATGATTACCTTGGGAAAAATCACTACTAACTACCAAACCTTGGAAATGGGATTCAGAGATCAGGATGGGAAGAAGGTTGTTTGAAGAGGTATGTAGACAGGAGCACCCAAGACAGTTTCAGCCAAGAGGATGGAGAGGATATTCAGACATGGGGAGGTAGCATATGTCGCAGAATGCTTGATCACTACTCAGAAGGATTCAGAAGGTCGACAACAATACCACACAGAGATCTATAATTTATTGGGACGACATCAGCAAGTCTTTGAGGCAATTCCACCAGGGAGACCACCTGACAAGGGGTTTGAGCACACCATTGAGTTGGAGGAGGGGGCCAAACTTATGATCACCCCTCCCTCCCCCCCCATCATCATCCTAGGAGGTTCAAGGATGAGATAGAGAAGGCAATCAAGGAATTATTGGCGATGGGACACATCAGATCGAGAAACAACCCATTTGCTTCTTCAGTTGTCTTAGTTCTGAAGAAGGATGGCACCATGAGGATGTGCATTGATTACCGAGACTTGAACAAGAAAACCATCAAGAACCGGTACCCTATCCCACGCATTGACGAGTTGATGGATGAACTGCATGGGGTAGTTTTCTTCTCAAAAATTGATCTACGCTCTGGCTATCATCAGATCAACATCCGAGAGTAGGACATAGAGAAGACGACATTTCGATGTCATTTTGGACACTTCAAGTTCCTGGTTATTCCATTTGGGCTAACCAATGCACCCGCTACATTCAAGTCTTGCATGAACCATATATTCAGGGATCAGTTAAGGAAATCAGTCTTGGTTTTCTTTGACGACATCTTGATCTATAGTCGGTCATGGCAAGAGCATATGAGGCACCTGGATGAGGTATTGAGCATCATGGAGGCACAATCA
>ML777531.1:141276-159582 GCA_009831015.1 Picea engelmannii | reverse complement strand
GTTTTTCCAACAAAAGTAAATGGCTCAGAATCTGGCCAAAGAGCTAGGAAAAGGACACACTGAGCATAAGCAGATTTGTCTTCATCAGCCACAAGCAATTGTTCAGACCTTCATGGCCACTCTTCTCCAGAAACTAATTTATGTAAGGGCCTGGAAGACCTTTCACTGCATTGAAACAAAGGCATGCATCTTCCATAAGCACTGGGCCATTTATCTGTCGTGATGCAAGACGAGCACTTTTACTTTTCCATTGCCAATTTACGTCTCTCTTTAAAAACATGATATTTATCATCAAGCACACCTCCAACTTTCTAGTGAATCAACCGTCCATGACAGGTTTTCACGAAATTCAATAGAAGAAAGAGACTTTGTTCACCCCGTTGTACTAGATCGTTGATCCCCTTTACTAAATGAGGTGATGGCAATTTTATCACTGGAATTTCTCGAAATTAAAGATTCAAATGATCCTTTTGACATAGAATGTCCGTGACCTAGTTTCATCCCGCTTGGTGAACTTGTATATCGTCTTCCATTTTATTCTTTCGGGTTTTCAAAGAAATATTTTTTTTTAAGCATGTCAATTTCCACTACATTTATTCAAAATTGTCTTTGCAATTTGAGTTTCATATTTATCCAGAAATCTCGCAACCCTTTGTGCTATGGCTTCTGCTTGCTTTCGGCTTCATGTTTCCATTAAATAATCCACCCCCCACCAAAATTGTGCAGGGCGAGTTAAAATTAAATTGGGCAAATTTAACCCTTAGGAATTTGATGAAGAACAAAAAATACCAAATGACTTTCACAGCTTCTTCCAATAAGCATTGGAATTTCTATACAAAAGCAATACTGCAATCTCCATTGCTCTCATACTAAATCTTAAAAAACCTCCTCCTTTCGAGTATGCATCTTTGCCATGGAGAATCAGAGTGTTGAAGATGGACTGGAGAGGAGACTGAAGTCTCTGCATGTCCTCCGCGGCCATTGAATATTTTTCTGTGCAACGATCCCAAAACGTTCCCGATAAGTCAAACCCTACGCCTGCAAATAATATGTGTTTTATCCAACCATCCACATGTCCTCCACATGCACTGATGCCAATAATTATGGGAGATAAATGTATCCATGTTTTAATTTACCTCGTCCTCCTGTAACCGGAAACCAGTCTAGCGACACATGGCAACAACAAGTGTATTACTGGACCATTTAAAGAACTCACAAAACCACTATCAAGCGCCCCGTAATCCACTTTGAATGTCTCAAGAAAATTTGGATAGCCAAGTCAACGAGATAATGTTCAAGGAAAAAATGTATAAGTAGTTTATGAAATAGAAAGAATTTGGCACATCATATGATTATGCTAATTGTAGTGTGTTATTATATCTTTGCTATGAGTTTTCTTGGTAGCTTACAATTTAAATGTGTTCATTTGGAGTTGGGACATTTGGTTTTAATAGGGAATGGCACTTCTTTGTAGGACTCAAGAATTATAGACTTGTAACTTCTATTTTTGGGTATGAGTATTTTTTTTTTAATCAATTTTTCTTTTTTAACAACTTTTGAATGAATGTAAAACCTGTTTTTGTTAATACTTTTTTGAAGTTTCTCTTTTAGGTATAAAGTAGTTTGATTCACATTTTAATTGAAAATATATCTCTCTTTCTTGATTTGCTGTCACAAAACCACAAAATATTTTGAAAAAATTGAATTAGTGTTAAAAAATGAGCTTATTTATATATAAGCCTGTATATACCCTAATTTAAGTCATCAAAATAGAATAAACTAAAAATAGTCCTAAAACTAACAAAGCCAAACACATATGTTACAAAATTCATAAGATTTACCCTAGAATTTGATTCCTAAGTAGAATAAGGAAAAAATTCATAAGATTTACCCTAGAACTTGATTCTTAAGCAGAATAAGGAAATGTTGAACTAATACAAATGACAAGTTGGTATCTCTGTCAATATGTTTATAAAAGATGGTTATATCTTCTTATGCTGGCATGACACTACATTTTTGATAACTAATCTCAACACAAATCACATTTTTTTGTCCTTTACATATGGTGAAGAAAATCATCTACATCACTTCAATTTTGTCTTTAAATTGTTGTATTCCCTTTAATTATTTGAGTATATTGAGTTTGTTATGATTTTTTTTCTACTTATTCAGTAGAAATTGCAGCTACACATATAGAAGATAAAATATCCACATATAAAATATGGAGGAAAGAGCACAGCAATTTTAAATCTATCTTAACTTCATATTTATCATGAGTCAAGAAGGATCCAATCCTTTCAAGTGAAAACTTTTCCTCAATTTTTTTTCAATTTAAAAAAAAAAATTCACCTCAAAAAACTTTACCCTTATTAACATATGATAAATTTCAAAAAATAAATTTACTTATATATATATATATATATAATTTTTTTCCTAAAAAATCTTAATTTTATTTCAATAACTAAAAAAATTACATTTTGCAAGTACACCTATAAATATGCATTTCCAATAAAACCAAGAAATGACTTGTACAAGTATCTGTTGTCCATCAAATAAAAAAAGGGCTTATAATTTTCAGATTACAGAGCTAGCCTCAGGCCATATGTTTTACAAAATCAAGCCTGGGCCATCTTCCATTTTTTTGCATTGCATGTAGTTGATCCACTGAGATCCCTTTATCAGAGATAGAGCATATTTCCTGGTCAAAAAGTCTCCTGTTGAGGAGCGCCATAGAGTGTGGTCTTTACCCAAAAAAAAAAAAACCTCAGCAAAGCCTATAGCTTATATCCGGTCAAAATGTGTCCTGTCGTGAAGCTCCTTAAAGTAGTCTTTGCATTAAAAAAACCCACTGAGCGGAGAGTCTTATTGGAGCGGGGATCCATAAAAGGCTGGTCATAGAATTCATAAAAGGTGGCATTGTCTTCTTCTCTCATCATCCACTGCCCAGGAGCCAAGCTGAGTCTTTTTTTTTGGATAGATGATGTACTTTTTCATTTCTTTTACTGTATGCATGATGAATTTCAAAATCATCAAAAGTGGTTAAAATGTTTATTTGGAGTGATAGGTGCTTTTTACCATTCACTATGAGGCACATGATTTTTTTTTTGTGTTCATACAATTTAGTACTAGTCAAATGTGTAATTTATGGTAATTCATAATTATTTATATGTACATACATGATGTGTCAACTCCATAATGATCACAAAAGGAAATGAATTACATGTATCTTGTATCTTATAAGAAGTTGTAAAAAGTACTTTTAAACTCAAAGATTTCTAAAATAAATTTAAGCACACACATGCTATGTGTCAATTCCATAAAAAAAATATACATTTAAAAAATTATACATCTTTATCATAATAAGTAACCTACCATTACAAATTTTTCTTACTATTTTTTTTTTTCTTTTTTTTAACAATTTTACTCTGATGATATTGAAATATTTTATATCTTATAGATATTGAAATTTTGTTGTAATTAATATTTTTAAAATGCTTAAATACATTAAAAAAAAATTAGATTAGTGCGTTGTAGATTAATGAGTCGTAGAAAGAGTATGTTTAAATAACATTTTTTCTGACGAAAAAAAATTTCATTGTGAAAAATTTCAGTGACGAGGGACGGCTGGTGCATAATGTAGTTGAACACGTGTTGAGTATTGAAGAACCCAAAACACCCATCCACTATGATGTTTTCCTCAATCATCGTGGCACGGATGTTAAGAACAGTCTGGCCAGCCATCTGTACCATCGCCTTAGTGATTACGGGTTGCAAGTATTTTTCGACAAGGAGTCGCAGAAAGGAAACAGAATAAATTCCGAGATAGAAAACGCTATTAAACTCGCCCCGCTACATATTGCCATTTTTTCTACCCGCTACGCGGAATCAGAATGGTGTTTGGCTGAGCTTGTACTTATGGTCGAATCCTAGTCAACCATTATTCCAGTCTTTTACGATGTGAGGCGTACAAGCATTTGGTGGAATCGTGTGGACGGCATGAACGGAGTGTATGCTGAAGCGCTGCGCATCCTCAAAGAGGAAAAAACATTTGACCCTGAAACTCATCAAGAGAAGCTGCGATACGACTCCCAAACTATTGAAATATGGAAAGAGGTTCTAATGTCGAAAAGTGACATTGAGCTAAAAAGGGTTAAAAGCGCTTTTAAGTCATTATGAGCTAAAAATAGAAGTCAACAATGAATTAGGTTTCAACAGTGATTTAGGGTTTTGGAAGTCAACAGTGAATTAGGGTTTCATCATGATTTATGGTTTTGGAAAGCTATAAAGGAAGGGTCAACTACCTAATTCATTATTATGTAGATTATGACTTGCCATTGAGGAGAAGAGGCACATCTCAAGAGAGATAGTTCAATGTATTCCAGGAGGAAGACACCAGTTGGTTGATTTCGATGTTGAAAGACACACCCTAGTCACCGAGAAGATCATCCAGGTCTTCCATCATTCTTCATTGATTCTGCAGTGCTCCCATATTCTGGGTATTATATTTTAGTTGCTTATTTGTATTCCGGCTAAGATCCTTTTGTCTTTTGATATAGCCAAGTGTTGTTATTTTTATTTAGCCACAGTTGCTTATTTGTATTCTGGCTAAGATCCTTTGTCTGTTGATCTAGTCGAGTATTGTCAGTTTACTTAGTCGTGTTCGACCATTTTGTAATCCACAGAGATATCATAATACAAACTTTGCAATCCTTTGTCGCGTTTATTATTTGTATGATCATTTATATTTTGTAAACCTTTGATCCTACACACACATTAGTAGCGTTTCCTAGACTAGCCAAGTCAGGGACATTACAAACACTATCTAAATCTTCAGACCAAGGCCTTTCCATTGGGCATCATTATCCCATATTGTAGAAACATCTAGAGTTAATTAGATGGAAGTTGTAGAAGAAATTAAATATGACATATATCTCACGTACCAATGAGAATGGAATGGAAATCGTTGACACTCAAGGAATGCATTGAAATATTAGAAATGCTAATGAGGTTGGAAATCCTTAACTTTATTGATAGGATAGAAAACATATGGGCAACATTCAAATGAATCCAATGGTATGAAAGAAGACACATTGGATAATCTTGACATGAATCCCATGGTTCATAGGTAACTATAAAGTTTAGATAACCTTGAAGTCAGAGTAAGAGACTCTTTAATACTAAATACATCAGTAATAAATGTTGTACTCATTTCCAAATTATTTAAAGATAAATACCATACTCATAATCTTCACAATAAGTTAATACATATTACAAAAAAAAGAAACAAGTATTTGAAATGAATCATGGCCTCTACATAGAGATATTAATTCTACAAAATGAGTGGTAAATCCTTTGGTACACTTCCATATCTTCAATACATATAGTGGCCCTATGGGATCTAGAGAAAATCGACCTCTAGGATACAAAAAATACAACCCTTCCAAAGTATTTGGTTCGTCTATTTATCCTTTATTGAAAACTAAGATTATACCTGTTATTACAAAATATAACACCTTAGTGAAAATCCCTCACAAATTGCTAAGACTACCATGAGCCACAAAAGGACAGGGTGATACAATCCCCCTAGTATATGAAAAATATAAAGGAAATGTGGAAAAAATATTTATTTGTCATGCGCACACTTTTTTTTTATACAAGACTAAATAAAAAAACAACTAAATATGAATGCATAAAGTTAAGAAATAACTGAAAAAAAAATCATGATCAAGATACATAAAAGAGGCACATAGATTGGCCTATTGCTTCAGAGAATATTATTCATTCTACACTACTCTACTTGACATAAGAAAATAAAATGCTAGGCAAAATTATACAACCAATGAAGCCACCCTAGCATCTCATCAAGGTCACAACTTATACCGTTGTGCTTAGTTATGAACTAAAACAATATCTCAATTATAAAATGATCACGAGTTGGTGCAAAAATTACATCATGAACAAACATAGAATCCAACTCACGAGGATGCACAAGAGAGAGAAACAAAATCATGTCAATATTTTCATGTGCATATACAATCTTGCTCTATCCATATTTGAGTGGGGTTGTGATATAACAATGATGGCTCATCCTTTCTCCAAGCAAGGTTTTCATGATGAAACTCTTGCATATCATAAGGATGATCCACATACTCCAAGAAATGGCCTTCTTGTCTTTCATGTATAATTTCATAACTCAAGGCTTGAGATGGGTTCACAAGAAATTTGCAAAATATATCACAATTTCCCAACAATGATGTAGATGGAAATTGAAATGTAAGTTCAAACCTTGAGAAAAAAAATTCTCCTAACTTAAGGATTGTTTCCCCATTATATGCGACTAAAAATTCTTACAACAAGAAATAAATTGAAAATACTTTTTTTCCATAGATATTTCGATACCCAAAAGATACTTCCTAGCTTGAATTTCAGTGACAAATCTAGGAGGAGATGAGGAAAGACATGGATGAAAATTTATACTTTGGATGGTTTCAAACCTCATGTAATTTACAGAGATAAAATGGTCCTTTAATGTTGATTTTTTATGCACAACATTTTTGAAACTTTCGAGGAAAATATGGTTAAAATTGTTTTTCATTTTTACTATTGAAATCACACCCATTTGACTACAATTTTTTTCCCTATCTATGAGACAATGTGGTTGTAAAATTTCTATATACTGATTGTCATACATATGTTCCATAGAAACACCATCATTCTTCATAAAAAATAGCAATAAATAACCCAATTTTTTTTTCGCATTTTTCATTAACCACATGTTCTCTATTCTGGAAATTTTCTAAGTTATCCATAAGAAAACATGGTTGGAAACTAGTCAAGCAATTTTTTGAAAATGCATTTGCTAAATATGGATGTTACAAAGGCAACATTTTTTCAATATTGACTCTATAATCATCATCAATATCATAAATAGGATCACCATCAAAATGGAAACAACTTATATCCCATTTATGCCTCCCAATATGTGATGCACCTCCCGTGCTAAAACCATTGTTTGCAGTCTATTAATGTCACTGCAACTATAAACCCCGAAACATGGGTGCCAAGGATCATTTGTTGCTCCCCCGATTCGATCACTAACATGATCGAATCATGTTTACTGTGCAGTTGTTGTATATATCTTTGATACAACTCTCTTATGTTCTGATCCCAATCTCAGGTGGCTGTGGTTTTGGGACCACGATCTCATTTCCCTAAGGCACCCTTTAAACCTTAGCTCTCCTTCGTCAACTTTTCTCGCATATGACCACGTGTATAATCAAGTCATATCCTTTTATGGCTTGGCCTTGTTCCTCAATGCCTTACCTCATGTGACCAATACCGTAACCTTAGGTTCCGTCTTGCGCTACTCCCTTGTAAAATTCGATCACCTTTGACTGTGGATCTAGCTCTCTCCCCAGATCAACGGTCCAGGTTCACTACAGAACTTGAACTTGCACCCATGTTAATTCTGAGCCCGATCCCTACAATTGTTGTTAAAATTCGGATTAATGATATCTGTTGATCGGCTAGTCGACAAGATCGATGGTTCTACTGGATTATGGAACCTCAACATGCATAGACGTAAACTCCTTTCCCGATCCCTATAATGGAAGTTGCGCATTAGTGGAGGAATTGTTGTGAACCGATGATTTTCCAAGCGTCGAAGATCAACGATCCGACGCTATTGTTGAACTTGAACTTGCACTGTTGTTAAATCTCCCTCCAACCTCCACAATGCATCCACGTCGTAGATCTAAATCTAGTATGATCTGATGGCCATGACTTAATCTATCATTGACCCGACGGTCCTCCTCTGCCTTGCTCAGATCTGACAACTTTTGTTCAACGATTAACGATTTACTCCTTTCTTTCGGTCTGATGGTATACAACGATCCCAGCTGGAAAATCCGATGGTTACTGTGTCTTTCTAGTGCAATTGTGATCTAACGACTACCATTCATCAGTGGAGTGATCGAACGATTTTTGTAGCTTCTTCTGCCATTTTCAAATTCTTACACAGAGTCAACAAAAATTCTTCAGTCTTATTCCTCCTGAGCTTCATTCCACTAGGTTGCGTGAGCTCTCTTGTCACAATGGCCACTTGATCTTGAACAGGTAAGGATCGTCAACCCTTTAAAATGATTGATGATAATTGGACACTTCGTTGTCTGGTTTAATTTACAGGGTGTGTTGAGACTTACCCTGAGAGTTTTCCTCCTTAACCTGCAATCAATTCGTTGTCTGTAATTACACATAATATTAATATACACAGGTTCATCACTCTTGAGACAAAGATTTAATTCCATAGAGACATTCCACACACAGGTCTTCTCGAACAAATATTTTCCAATTCTCAAAATGTACACTTATTGTACATACCATTACACAGGATCACAGACCTTATGGTCTTTCATTGACCTTTCCTCTCTCCTTGGCCTTATTAACATTTTTTGGCCATCCCAATGCCTTTAAGGCTTACAACTTTTGTACAAAATGATTCTGTAACCATTTCTGGTTCGGATCCACAATCTACTCAACCATATCCTAAGGATCCTCTAGATCCAAAAAATCATCAACCAAATCCTAAGTCTAGGACTCACAATCCCTATGAGATCTAATATCCCTAAGATCTATCAACCCTCATGTTCTAATACATTTGAGAACATTTATAATTTAATCCTCACACACACATTACACTCCAAATTCTCAAAAACATAGAAAAATCCATTAAATCATGATTATGGAACCTAAATGAAAGACCCCCTAGATTTCTTCCAAATGAACAAAATCTAGAAGGTAGGATGCTCCTGCATCAATATGTAAAAGGTTATAAAAAAAATTAATCTTATTCCCATCATGTTCTTCATCAAAGAAGAAATTGACCAAATCTAAGGGTTTCTCTACAAACTCTGCATTTCCCAAATCATCAAATAAAGCATCATAAAATTCAAAAACTTGGAAAGGAGTACAACTCCCCAAACCCTTTTCTTCATGCGAAAAAGTGAAGGAAGTTTGGATGCCCTCATCTTCATTAAATGGAGAAGCGAATTCATTTCGTCATTTGATGGATTTTCTTCAAATTCTTTCTTCTCAAAATAAAAAATAAAAAATAATCAAATTCAAAATTTTGAGAAGATATAGGACTTACCAATTCCTCATCTTCATGAGGAGTTCTCTATATAATAGGGTATTTTTCATGGAATTGACCTTCAACATGATGTGCTTCATAAAAGTATTCGCCAAGTGATTTGTGACTCTCACCATCAAGTTCTCCTTCATGCTCATGTTATTCAATGGAATCTTGAGGTGGCTATTGAGAATGTCCTTCATCAACAAGGTCATGATATTTAATTTGATATTCATCAACATGCTCCTCATGTGATTGGACTTTAATTGGGTTAAAAGGAGCTTCTTCTTCTCTCTTTTGATCTTCAATGGAATCGTTAGGTGGTTCTTGATCTAGCATGGGAACATCTTCATCCTTATGAAAGGTTTTCATAATGTATTCAATAACTTCCTTATATTTTTCTTTGTCAAAATAAATGTCCAATCGTTTGAGGAAGACTCCGAACAAATATGCAAGAGAATATATTTTCTTTGGCCTACAACAGTGCTTGATCTAAGTATTTGGATATCCTTCCAAGAAAAATACAAATAACTTTATTAATACATTCTCATGCATTACATTAAGCTTTACAACAAAGTTCAAGAATGATGTGATATGTTGAGCAACAAAATCACCATCACCATCAAACTTTGAAATGTGCTTTAACCATTTTGGAGAATATTTATTTGGGTACCCATGAATTTTCTCAAGATCAATAGTAGGATATAATTCGTGAAAATCCCATGGCGCCATATTCCTTTAATTAAAATACAACTTTTTATGAAACGTGAAAATTGGAGATGATACCTCATACCAAGCACGCATGGAGTCTCCAAGATGAATCTTCAATTCTTTCACAATGATGGCTGCTTCACCCTACAAGCATAAGGTCTTCAAAAATATGTAAGGAGAAAAGACTTCATTCCTTGAATGGATTTGCTAGATGAGTAAAATTTTAGGTTAGGATTTGGTTTGAACTCATAAATTTAAGTTTTGAAGCACAATTTTAGGATATCCAAGGAGAAGGACTCAATTTTCCCCAACAACGGTGCCAAAATGTTATCACAAAATCTAGCACGCTAGTGCAAATCCCTCATAAAGTGCTAAGACGAGTGTAAAATTAGAAGTGTTTTCGTTGTCCCCTAAGAAACAACTTCCCTTGTTTAGTGAAGGATAGATCCAACATAAGGGAGGTTTCTATGATAGGACTTAGGGTTCCCAAGGCAAGATAAAATCGATTCTAAGGTTTCCTAATTAGCTACCCAAATCACCACAAATGAAACATATCAAGCAAGTTATGGATAAGGTGGTTATTCAAAGTTAATTCCAAAATTGGTTTAATTTGCTTGAACACCATTCTAGGGGGTTTATCAAGTGATGATCTCATGCAAAATAATCCCTACACAATGTAAATTTGAAAATTACTAATGGGGGTTAAACTTGCATAGAAGATAAAAATTAAATCAATAAAAAGTCACAATAACAATCAACTTCATCCTTTTAAACAAATTATAAACAAGTGAAAATTTAGGGATAAAACAATGAATAAATTAGGGTTCAAGTGACTTATTAATTCTGAAAATTCAAGAGCATATAATAGCCAATAAAAATAAGACATCCAACCCTAGAATTATTGTAATACAAATCAACTAAGTTGATTTTCCAAATGAAATGATTTTAAGTCAAACACATGAAAGAAAACCCTAAGATTTTAGCTAAAAAATATGCAAGAAAAACCTAAGATCTCAGGTAAAAAATATGCAAGAAAACCTTATTATTTTAGGTTAAAATATGCATGAAAACCATAGACATCTATGGTTATGGTTTTTGATGGTTTAAAATTAAATGTAAGTTAAATAAACCCTAACTTTACCCTAAAACCATATAAAATTTGGAATTTTAAACTTAGCATTGACTGGATGAGAGAAGACTAGTGTCTACTAATATTTTTTGGGCATATGGGGTCAACTGAGGATTCACTTGAGAGATTCTAAGTAGAACTAGGGTGATATCAAGGGTTGTCCACTACAAATCCTAACAAATCCACTTAGTTCCTCACAAGCTTCATGACAATTCAAGGGAAGATACTCCACTAGTAATCTTCCAAGAGATTTGAAGAAGGGACTTACTCAAGAAAAAGATAAAGAGAGTGCACCACCACCACTATAGAAGTACAACTACACTTGAAATTATTCATAAAAAACATCCATAAAGATTGACTGAGACCACTTACTCAATAAATTGGTTCATCCACAAAACCCTAGCCAAGAACATCCATGCAATTCACAAAGAGTAAAAAAGACATCATCCTCAAAAAGTCTCTCTAGTTATCCATCCATAAAAAAATTATAGAAGTCATAGAAGACAATTAGTCTTCTCCACAAGGTCTAGCAATGGTTCCAAATGAGAAGTGCTTCTCTATTTATATGAGAGATCTAGAACCCTTCTCATTATAATAATAATATTTTCCTAGCAATAACCCTAAGAAAATACAAAATTCCTTTATCTCTTTACAAACCCTAGAGATAAAGGTCATAATACAAAAAATATCCATGATACAAGAGTGGATGAGTCAAAACAACCCCAACTATGGTCCCAAAATGATGTGAAACTTGCTCATATGTCATGTCGTCCTCCATAAATGCATGACAATGTACATGTGTGGTCTCCCAAGAATGGATGACTCATTCAAATAATGTGAAAAGGAATGTGTATAGGCTCCAAAGTGAAACGTTCCCCAAAAGGGTGCAACGTTTCATCCTCCAAGTGCAATGTTATCTCCAAAGAGTGCAACATCCTCTCCCAAAGGGTGTAACGACCCCAAAAGTATTCCAATGTCCTCCAAAAGAAGTGGGACAACCATAAAACATGCTAGTGGCATCCTCAATGCCCTCGATAGGGATAAGGCATAATCCAAATCACATCCATGCCATGTACATCGTCCAAAGTAGGTGCAAGTAACCCACAATAGTTATCAATCCAAAGGCATGCACACAAGTCCAATGTAACATAAAAAGTGAGTCATGTCAAATGTAAATTCCGTAAGGTAGATCACATTAAGAATCATCTTCAAACTTCACAATAACTCATAGAATTCATACAATTTTCCAAGTTTAGATATGGGAGAGTCATCATTAGCCCCTATTACATGTGCTAGTACCCAAGAAGAGAAGTATTTACTAACAAACCCATTAAGGGGTATGTGTAGTGATAGATGGTATGATTTGGGGAGTAACTTCATGAGTTGTATTACATAGTCATGCAAGGTTATGTAATATATTCATTCACATGAGTGCTTATGCATTAAGTTGCCATTTCCTCAACAYTGTTTCTTTCCACTTCTTGTTTGCTTTTTTCTTTATTTGTTTAACCTATTTTGGCTCTTTTTTTCACTTAGTCCTTTTTAGATATGCATTCATTGCATAGGACTTAGAGATAGATGGCCTCATAGAGGGTGAGGGTGCATTGCTCATGCTTTATTTTCCTTGGATTTGGACCTTTCTTTCTTTATTTTACTTTGCATTTATATTTTTTTCATATTGTTTTTTCTTTTCCATATATATCTAGTGGCATCAAACTCAAGTGTTCAAGCTCCTTCTTCTCGTGAGATTATGAAGCGTGAACCTAATGTGTGACATATGATAACCAACCCATGAGTGAGACAATGCAAATTGGGAAGGATGGAGAATACTAAGTATGGATTAGGGCATGGACACACTACACCTCTCAAATACCCCCAACAACACAACTCTACCCAAGAGTGACAACACTTATCTAAGAGATGATGATGATCACCTAGGTGAAACAAGGTAAAATGGACAAGTTTAAAACATTAGGATCCATTATCCTACTTAATCAATGGTCACTACTTTTATGACATGTACATAAAAAATTAACACTTAATATGAAGTAATGAAATGATGTACCTCATGTATGTGGGGCACCATAATCATCTCATGTATGTGGGGCACCATAATCATCTCATGTATGTAGGGGACCATAATTATCACATGAGAGTAAGGTGGATAGAATGTGGGAAACATTATTGATCAACTATCGAGGGAGAACCATGCATATTGTATGTGGAAGTGTTGCTTGTGATAAGGATCATAGAATAAAAATATCCACAATATTGCTCTTGCAATGCAATAAGAGGTAGTGTCTACTTCCGAAAAATTTAATCTACCTAATAACTAAGCTCTAAACTTGGATATAACCTTATTGCCTTAGTTGTTCCTTCAACAAATTGTTTTATTTCGTCTAGAACATATATCTCACTTTCTCAGCGTTCAACCCAAATGCACAGAACAATCTAACAAGATCTTCCAATTCCAAACTCTTTTCTTTACCTACTTTCGTAGATGGATCATTGTTTGTGTTCTCTAGATTGATGGAGACGCCAGCAGTTTCATCCTCGACACTGAAGAAAGAACATAGCATTTTTGCAGCTAAAACAACCTTGATTTCAACACTTGGGCAGCCAAAAAGTATCGCTTTTCTCACGTCACTTTTGTTAGCGATTATTTTTGTCATTAGGCGCAGATGCACCCAGGTCTACAGAATGACCGAGAAACACCCAAGTGCAGCAGCGGAACGACCCAACTTTCCAGTTACGAGTCAAGTGAGCGGGCAAGGTTTGATGTCAATAGCTGAGACCCATCCACGAAGCAGACCAACGGTCATCGGGATCTCGGGGTTACCAAGTTACCCGACATATAACACCAAAGAAAGCCCTTATATTCCAAGGTTGAATCTGGGTCGCCCAATCCAGTGATGCGTGGCACAAGATCCGGCCGCATCAACGTTTCGATGTTTGGGAGTTCATGGGGTGAGAATTTCGTGTTGTTCAAAACCCCGAACCCCGAAATGCCGATAGCGCCCAGGACCGGGCCCATGGTTTTGGCATCTAGTTGTAAAGGAGTAGGTCTGGAGGAGGGGCGCTTATGTTTATGGAAAAGTCTCAACCGTTCATCCTAAGGACGCGTGTCGCAAGATCTGACCGCGTCAGCGTTTCAGCGGTCGGGAGTTCAAGGGAAAAGAATTTCGTGTTGTTCAACATCACGAAACCTCGAACCCCGATAGCCCCAAAAAGCATAGAATCTGGGGCCCGCGACTTCACGAAGCATTTTCAGCCGTCCATTCTAAGAGGACACCTGGCGACAAACTGAGCCCTCTCGGTGTTTCGCTCATCGCGATTTCAATCAGCAAGGATTAGTCCTTTCATATTCGCGAACGCCGAAAGCATATGGTCATAGCCCATGGTTACTGGTAGAGAGGAAGGAGATGCATAAATAGGGCCAAAGGAACCATGTTCAGTTGCAGAGGGGATCATCGCTACCTCCAGGCACCGTTGGGCCCGATCTCAATACTGTTTCTAGCATTGAAGAAAATAAAGGCAAAAGCGGGTGGTTGAAACCTCCTTTTACTCATTAAGTAAGGGGAATGGAGGGTCTGGTGAGCCGCCTGCTCGCAGGGGTCCTGTGTATCGATTTTCTTGAAGAAGCCATGCCGAAGTCTTCATCTCAACAGAGAAGTCTGCACATGCTATCCGAACACTTAATAGCTCAGCTACCCTCCTTACAGGAGTCATGCGTAGTCAAGGTGGCATTTAAAGAGAGATATCAGTACGAGTTTGATTGAAGGGACACCTAGCCTTGGGTGACTGAGGCACGCCTCTGTGAGGAGAATTTTTCTGAGTATATAAACTCAGTCTTTGTATTTTTGTAAGCATTGATGGTTGAGCAAGACTCCCAGTTGTAAAGCTTTAATGAAGAATTGTTTTTTGGTGACTTTGGGACTCTTGAGACTTCTTGCCTGATGAATGTCAGTTTCTTTCATGTCTCTGTATATACTATATTAGAGAAGCTCGGAATTGGAGGATCCAGTCGAGTTGTGACTGTTATAGGATGATGTATGTTGGATCACTGTAGCAGTTGCGTTATTCTAAATAGTCCCTGTGAACTTCTCAGCACTGAACGACTTGGAATTGGAGGATCCAGTCAAGTCTTCCCTTCAGTTTCTCGAAGCCCTGAACCAAGCGGATCTTGTATTCAGAGCTTTTCCTCTATGAGCTACCGAAAGGCCTGTTGCCTGAGATAGTTTGTCCATTCTTCTCCCAGGTCTTCCACCCGCCCATCTTTAAATCAATTTCCTGACTGAAGTTGGGTCAAGACCTCCTTTGTCCCTTGTTATCAAAAACAGTCCCTATTTCGAAGCGATACCTGTTCGAGTCTCTACCCATTTGATCATCCATATATCAAACTGTGACATAAAAACTGATGGGAATTGGGCTCTGCTTCTGCAAGCAATCCAGGAGTGACTTCCAGCGCTAACATTTCTGGCGCCGTTGCTGGGGACGAAGTTGAATATTTTCCCCGAGATTGAATGACAGCGCTTAACTGATTCTGAAGGTGCATCAGATATCAGAATTGTCAAGATTGTTGTTGTGCACCTGGCGACTCCATCGTGATGACTCCGCTGGGGAGACCCTGCTCTATTAATTGTGGCTTTAAGAGGCAGGCATACACGGTCTCATCCATAGTTGCCTCTAGCTACGCCTGAAATAGATCCAGAAGAGGTGCTCAGAAAGGGGAAGGCCTCTGAAGAAGAAGCGTCCACCACCGAATCAGGCAATCCACCATATCCTTCTTTGGGAACTCCTTTTTCTCCTCCTCGGTTTCTCGACAGACCTGTTTCTGAAGTTTCCTGTTTCCTAAATTTCGGGAGTGTTCCTGTTGAGTTTTCCTCTCCTGGTCTGGGACCAGAGGGACAAAACCTTGTCACTCCCCTCTCCCCTAAAACTGTGCCTTGGCGTAGACCCGGGACCACAGAAGATTTCCCCACTCCTTTCTTTACCACTCCTGCACAAAGAAAAACACCTACTGACTTGAGCTCGTTACCCTTCTCCTTAAACCCCCTCTTGTTTCCCACTCCACTTGGGGACTCATTCCTAGTAGCCCCTTCGTGAACCCCTTCTCCTCCCAACTCTCCTCCACCCAATATTCCTATGGCTGGTGCTAATCCCCCCTGAATAGAATGGACGCCATAGTTGCTGCTAGATATGCTCCTTTAGTCCTACCCCATCCTATGAATCCTCTTCCTGCTGGGGATTACTTGAAATACATGCCCAAGTTCACTGGGGAAGGAGACATGACCACCGAAGAGCACCTGGCTGCTTTCTACAGTTATGCAGACAACCTCAACATTGAAAATGAAGATGTCTGGATGAGAGTCTTCGTTCAGAGCCTGGACGGTGAGGTGAGGAAGTGGTTTAGAGGATTGGCTCCAGGGTCTATTGCTGGGATTGAAGCTCTAGATAGTGCTTTCTTGAGGCAGTGGGGAGATAGGAAGGATTTCATTTATTACATGACAGAGTTCAGGTCTTTGAAGAAGATGGAAGGAGAGTCTATCTCCGACTTCTCCAAAATATTTAATAAGATGTATAACAAAATCCCTGTCGAGATAAAGCCTTCAGAAGCCTCAGCTAAGATTTTGTATGCTAGCGCGTTTGGCCCCGATTTCTGCCTTTTGTTGAGAGAAAGAAGAGCCACCTCCTTAGCTCAAATGCAAGATGCGGCCATAGAGGTGGAATCCAATGTGTTAGTAGCTGACAGACTAAGGAACAAGGCCGACGCAGACAGGAGAAAGGGAAGGTCGGAAGCCTTAACTTCTGGATCATTGGTGCCTCACCCTCAAATGGATGAACTGACCAAGACGGTGAAGTCCTTGTCTGCAAAGATGGAGAGAATGAAGTTCGAGGGGAGGCAAGCATATAAGGGCCCTCAGAACGCCGAAAATAAAGGAGGTTTCAGGAGGCCAAATAATTTTACTCCCCTGAATGTGCAAAGAGAGAAGGGAAGAGACAGAGAAGACCAGAAAATTCAGGCCCCTTTTCAAAACAATTTTGTGGCCGAGGGGGAAGAAAGAGAAACAGATGAGCTTGATCCTGAAATCCATTGCTTCGAAGATACTCCTCCTTTTCCTCATCTCACTCAATCAGCCTATGAGGAGTCTCTCATGGATAGTCAACTAAATGAACTAAGCAAGGGAGACAAGGCTAGTAGCAGCCCAGGCAGATATGATCTGAGGTCAAAGAAAAAGACTAAAGCACCTGACATTCCTGAGCAGTCTACCAGGACAGAGAAACCTGCCAACGAAGCAGCAGACAGTCTCAGAGGTAAGAAGACCCAACCCCTCTCTCCAATTATCCAGAGTCATGTTCCCGAAATAAGAGAAATCCCAAAACTCTCATCTTCTTTTAATTTCGAGCATGAAATTCAAAAAATCAGAATCCCTGTGCCCCTGACAGAATTGATTAAACATGAAGGGTTCAAAAAATGCCTCTCTGAGATTTTACAGTCTGAGGTCTCAAGCCTCCCCACAGACTTCATCAATTTGCAAGATGAAAAGCCCGAAGTTATCCTAGGTCCTATGGTAGAAGACATGAATGACTCATCCTCTCCTTTCTACACTTCCTTGAACATACATGACAAGGTATTGCACAATTGCTTGATGGATTCAGGGGCTTCTCACAACCTCATGCCCAAGACTGTCATGGAAGAGTTAGGACTAGAAGTCACCCGAGCCTATCACGAACTCTATTCCTTTGACTCCCAAAAAGTTCAATGTCTAGGAGTTATCAAAGACCTAGTCGTGACCTTGTTTCAACTGCCCATGAAAAGTGTGGTCATGGACATTATAGTGGCTGATGTCCCCCCCAAGTTCGGTATGTTGTTATCAAGATCTTAGATAAAGAGATTGGGTGGAACCTTGCAGATGGACCTCCCATACGCTACTATCCCAGTGTTTGGAGGAGAGCATAGAAGGCTATACAGAGAAGCCCAGCTGGCATATATAATCAGTGATGAGGCCAACCCTACCAATCATCCCATATTCGCCTTGCACACTGATTTAGGCTCCAGTTTACTACAACTCACCCATGCCCCTGAGCCTCCTCTCAAACTCAGAAAGCAACCCTCTTCTCCTCATGAACTTACTCCTTTCGTCACCCCCGTTTGGAAAATGTTTTTTGATGGAGCCTGTTCCCGGGAAGGCGCTAGTGCTGGGGTGTTTTTTGTGTCACCTACCCAGGAAACTGTATCTTTGTCATACAAATTAGAATTTGAAACCACAAACAATGTGGCAGAGTATGAAGCCCTTGTTCTAGGATTAAGAGCTGCAAGGGAAATGGGAATTCAAGA
>ML777531.1:110565-140707 GCA_009831015.1 Picea engelmannii | reverse complement strand
GGTCTGAATACATAGGACTTTTGAGAGAATTTGTGGACGTGTTTGCATGGACATACGAAGACCTCAAAACGTATGATACATCTGTCATTGAACACAAGATCCCACTAAAGGAAGAGGCTAAGCCATTCAGGCAGAAGTTAAGATAGATAAACCCTATGTTGTTGCCCGTCATGGAAAAAGAAGTGAAGAAGCTGCTTCAAGCTCAGATCATTGTCCCCTTGAGATATTCCAAATGGGTATCCAATTTGGTTCCCGTAAGGAAGAAAAGTGGAGAAATCAGGCTTTGTGTCGACTTCAGGAACCTGAACAGAAGCTCAAAGAAAGACAATTACCCCCTACCTAAGATGGAACACATACTACAGAGAGTAACTAGTGCATCCAGGATATCCATGATCGATGGGTTTTCTGGCTATAATCAGATATCGGTCATGCCTGAGGACAGGGAGAAGACAACCTTCACCACTCCTTGGGGCACATTCATGTATGCCAAGATGCCATTTGGACTTATGAATGCAGGAGCAACATTTCAGCGAGCCATGGATATAGCCTTCATCGAGGAGAAGGACCGGTTCGTGGTGATCTATCTCGATGACATCACGGTCTTCTCCAGCTCGAACAAGGAACATCGTCACCACTTGAGGAAAGTTTTCATGAAATGTCGGAGGTTCGGTCTGTCCCTAAACCCCAGGAAATCTTTGTTTGCTATGCAGGAAGGGACGCTGTTGGGCCATATAGTATCAGCAGAGGGAGTGATAATTGATCCCAGCAGGGTGGAGGCAATTCAAACCTTATCACTTCCCAGGTCTAAAAAAGAGGTTCAGGCCTTTTTGGGGAAAATTAATTTTCTAAGGAGTTTTGTCTCAAATTTTGCTGAGCTAGTGAAACACATCATGGCCATGCTCATGAAGGGAAACGAGGTGAAATGGACCGCCAAGCCCAGGGCATCTTTTGACCAAATAAAGAGGGCATTGACTGAGACACTTGTGCTAATCAGTCCTGACTATTCCAAGGAATTTCTTCTTTTGATACAGTGGCAGTGGTCTTGTTACAGAAAAACGAGAAGGGGCATGAGCAACCCATCACTTTCTTCAGTAAGGCATTAAGAGATGCGGAGACCATGTATGAGATCATGGAGAAGCAGGCCTATGCCTTAGTGAAAGCCCTCAAAGCTTTCAGGATCTACGTCTTGCATTCGAAGGTGACAACATACGTTCCTTCGGCCTCTGTAAAGGACATTCTCATACAGCCAGACATAGATGGGAGAAGAGGCAAATGGATAGAAAAAATTCTGGAATTTGACTTGGAAATAAAGCCCACCAAGTTGGTTAAGGGGCAAGGTCTAGCCAAGCTATTGGCTGAATCCAACTGTGAAGCCTTGGGAGTCAATTTCCTAAACACTCGCTCAGGAACTCAGCAAGCTGAGCTGCCAAGCCAAGGCTCTCAGGATGGCTTATTGCTGGCAGATTGTGCCTGGTATCGTGACATCCTATACTTTCTGTAGGAATTGAAGCCTCCGGATGGAATGGGTAAAAGCAGGGCAAGAGATTTAAAGCTCAAGGCGGTCAGGTATTGTCTCATTGAGCAAGTTTTGTACTGGAGAGATCCTTTGGGGATGCTGCTGAGATGTTTGAACCCACCAGAATCCCAGAAAGTTATGTTTGATTTCCATGAAGGCCTTTGTGGAGGGCATTATTTCTGGAAGACCACAGAGCATAAGATCCTCAGGGCTGGATATTACTGGCCTACTTTATTCGCTGATCTCTGCAGAGGAATCAGAGCTTGCGTCAAATGTCAAAAGTTCTCAGGAAAGCAACAGCTCAAACCGCTGCCATTAAAGCCTGTCGTAGTTTCAACACCCTTTCAGCAGTGGGGATTGGACTTCATTGGAGAGATTCATCCTCCCTCAAGTAGCCAGCACAGATGGATCCTGACTGCGACCGATTATTTCACCAAGTGGATAGAAGTTGTCCCCACCAGAAGCGTATCACACAAAGTAATTATCAACTTCCTGGAGGATATCATAACCAGATTCGGCTATCCCAGCAGGATCGTCACCGATAATGCTGCTTATTTCAAGTCTGAGCCTCTAATTAAGTTCTGTGAGCAGTTCCAAATCTCACTAATTCACTCCACCCCATACTATCCCCAGGGCAATGGTTTAGCAGATTCCTCCAACAAAAGCCTAATAAGGATCATCAAAAGGCTTTTGGAAGACAATAAAAGGGCCTGGGATTCAAAGTTGAAGTTTTCCCTGTGCGTTGATCATGTGACAACGAAGAAATCCCTAGGCACTTCGCCTTTTCAACTAGTCAATGGAGCAGAGGCGGTTTTTCCTACTCAGCTCGCCTTACCTGTGGCGAAATTCTTTCAAGACTATGAAGGAGAAATAGATCATATGATCAGGAGGGTTCATCAGATAGTATAGGTGCAGCAGATCAAAGAGCAAGTGAGGACCGCAGCTCATAATCACCAGGAAAAGATCAAGTAGGCTTTCGACAGGAAGGTCAGGAAGAAGGAGTTCGAGATCGGGGGCCTGGTACTTAAGTGGGACACCCCTAGGTAGGATAAAGGCAAACACAACAAGTTTGACGCCCTCTGGATTAGTCCCTTCAAGATCTCTGAGATTTTCTCCAACAACACGTATGGGTTGCAAGATCTGAAGGGTGAAGAGGTTTTCAACATCCTAGTGAATGGGCATTTTCTAAAAAAATGTTTTGTTTGAGCCTTAAATGGCTCATTGTTTGTAAATACTGTCCTCTAAGTTCTTTGTTTATTTTTTGTTTGCATGATTTTGGCTTAATAAGTGACTCCATAGCCCAATAGCAAGGTACTGAAGCTACGGAAGGAGTTCTTAGAGCATCGCAGGGACGACTCTATCCCCCATGGAGCCTAATGTTAGCGATTATTTTGTTCATTAGGTGCAGATGCACCCAGGTCTACAGAATAACCGAGAAACATCCAAGTGCAGCAGCGGAAGGACCCAACTTTCCGGTTACGAGTCAAGTGAGCGGGCAAGGTTTGATGTCAATAGCTAAGACCCATCCATGAAGCAGACCAACGGTCATCGGGATCTCGGGGTTACCAAGTTACCCGACATATAACACCAAAGAAAGCCCTTATATTTCAAGGCTGAATCTGGGTCGTCCGATCTAGTGACGCGTGGCGCAAGATCCGGCCGCATCGGCGTTTCGGCATTCGGGAGTTCATGGGGTGAGAATTTCGTGTTGTTTGAAACCCCGAACCCCGAAATGTCGATAGCGCCCAGGACTGGGCCAGTGGTTTTGACATCTGGTCGTAAAGGAGCAGGTCTGGAGGAGGGGCGCTTATGTTTATGGAAAAGTCTCAGTCGTTCATCCTAAGGACGCGTGTCGCAAGATCTGACTGCGTCGATGTTTCGACGGTCGGGAGTTCAAGGGAAAAGAGTTTCGTGTTGTTCAACATCACGAAACACCGAACCCCGATAGCCCCAAAAAGCATAGAAGCTGGGGCCCGCGACTTCACGAAGCATTTTCAGCCGTCCATTCTAAGAGGACACCTGGCGACAAAATGAGCCCTCTCGACGTTTCGCTCATCGCGATTTCAATCAGCAAGGATTAGTCCTTTCATATTCGCGAACGCCGAAAGCATATGGTCACAGCCCATGGTTACTGGTAGAGAGGAAGGAGCTGCATAAATAGGGCCAAAGGCGCCGAGTTCAGTTGCAGAGGGGATCATCGCTACCTCCAGGCGCCGTCGGGCCCGATCTCAATACTGTTTCTAGCATTGAAGAAAATAAAGGCAAAAGCAGGTGGTTGAAACCTCCTTTCAATCATTAAGTAAGGGGAATGGAGGGTCTGGTGAGCTGCCTGCTCATAGGGGTCCTGTGTATCGATTTTCTCAAAGAAGCCACGCCGAAGTCTTCAGCTCGACAGAGAAGTCTGCACACGCTATTCGAACACTTAATAGCTCAGCTACCCTCCTTACAGGAGTCATGCGTAGTCAAGGTGGCATTTAAAGAGAGATATCAGTACGAGTTTGATTGAAGGGACACCCAGCCTTGGGTGACTGAGGCACGCCTCTGTGAGGAGAATTTTTCTGAGTATATAAACTCAGTCTTTGTATTTTTGTAAGCATCGATGGTTGAGAAAGACTCCCATTTGTAAAGCTTTAATGAAGAATTGTTTTTTGGTGACTTCAGGACTCTTGAGACTTCTTGCCTGATGAATGTCAGTTTCTTTCATGTCTCTGTATATACTATATTAGAGCAGCTCGGAATTGGAGGATCCAGTCGAGTTGTGACTGTTATAGGATGATGTATGTTGGATAACTGTAGCAGTTGCGTTGTTCTAAATAGTCCCTATGAACTTCTCAGCATTGAACGACTTGGAATTGGAGGATCCAGTCAAGTCTTCCCTTCAGTTTCTCGAAGCCCTGAACCAAGCGGATCTTGTATTTAGAGCTTTTCCTCTACGAGTTACCGAAAGGCCTGTTGCCTGAGATAGTTTGTCCATTCTTCTCCCAGGTCTTCTACCCGCCCATCTTTAAATCAATTTCCTAACTGAAGTTGGGTCAAAACCTCCTTTGTCCGTTGTTATAAAAAACAATCCCTATTTCGAAGCGATACCTGTTCGAGTCTCTACCCATTTGATCACTCATATATCAAACCGTGACATAAAAACTGATGGGCGTTGGGCTCTGCTTCTACAAGCAATCCAGGAGCGACTTCCAGTGCTAACAACTTCTAAACAACAACTTTGAGATTTCTGGATGTCCTTTGCAAAATTAACAGTTGCAAACTTGATAAATGCATAGAATCCCTCTGTACTATGACCTCTAAGATCAATCGGTCCTCTTTGTGTTTAAATCCCAGAAGATACGAAGAACCGTATCTCTTTGTGTTTCTTAAATTTCTTGTTGTTCTTTCTGCATTTTCTACCTCTTGAATAAAATCAGATTCTTTAGAAATTGTCTTTTCAAATTCTAGCACGATCCATTCAAATCTAATAATTAGGAAAAATCCATGATATTGCATGAGAAAGAATGGCCATTGTTTGGATGTCTACTCTTATGATTTCTTTATCAATATTCTCTCTTGAGACACCTTTATGAACAACCKCATCGTCTTTCACAACGTTGAAGTTCCATMTTTCAAATACCTTCGATGAAGCTTTGTTCATAGTCACTAGAACAATTCTCTACATCTTTCCAGATTCCAGCAACTCTGCCAATTGAGAAGTTATGGAGGTGACAAAACTCTTGACTGCTTCATCCTGAATCAAAACATGGAAAYCCCATACTTCCTGACTTTGCTGAGAAACATAATAGATATGCTTTTAGTTAAGTAACTCACAAAATGTGTGAATATGATTTTGCATTATATTTATTCCATCCAATCAGTCAAATTTATAATTAGTAGCGAAATGARCTTTCACTTCGTCCAAATATTYTCAACTATGTGAAATTATGTTATTCTCTTCCTTTGGCATCTCAGCATATGTCTATGTGTAGCCATTACGTTGARATATAGGATCCCATCCAAAACTAAGCAAACCCCTAAGGGGAACTATTTTTCCCTCRGTTTTTCCAACAAAAGTAAATGGCTCAGAATCTGGCCAAAGAGCTAGGAAAAGGACACACTGAGCATAAGCAGATTTGTCTTCATCAGCCACAAGCAATTGTTCAGACCTTCATGGCCACTCTTCTCCAGAAACTAATTTATGTAAGGGCCTGGAAGACCTTTCACTGCATTGAAACAAAGGCATGCATCTTCCATAAGCACTGGGCCATTTATCTGTCGTGATGCAAGACGAGCACTTTTACTTTTCCATTGCCAATTTACGTCTCTCTTTAAAAACATGATATTTATCATCAAGCACACCTCCAACTTTCTAGTGAATCAACCGTCCATGACAGGTTTTCACGAAATTCAATAGAAGAAAGAGACTTTGTTCACCCCGTTGTACTAGATCGTTGATCCCCTTTACTAAATGAGGTGATGGCAATTTTATCACTGGAATTTCTCGAAATTAAAGATTCAAATGATCCTTTTGACATAGAATGTCCGTGACCTAGTTTCATCCCGCTTGGTGAACTTGTATATCGTCTTCCATTTTATTCTTTCGGGTTTTCAAAGAAATATTTTTTTTTAAGCATGTCAATTTCCACTACATTTATTCAAAATTGTCTTTGCAATTTGAGTTTCATATTTATCCAGAAATCTCGCAACCCTTTGTGCTATGGCTTCTGCTTGCTTTCGGCTTCATGTTTCCATTAAATAATCCACCCCCCACCAAAATTGTGCAGGGCGAGTTAAAATTAAATTGGGCAAATTTAACCCTTAGGAATTTGATGAAGAACAAAAAATACCAAATGACTTTCACAGCTTCTTCCAATAAGCATTGGAATTTCTATACAAAAGCAATACTGCAATCTCCATTGCTCTCATACTAAATCTTAAAAAACCTCCTCCTTTCGAGTATGCATCTTTGCCATGGAGAATCAGAGTGTTGAAGATGGACTGGAGAGGAGACTGAAGTCTCTGCATGTCCTCCGCGGCCATTGAATATTTTTCTGTGCAACGATCCCAAAACGTTCCCGATAAGTCAAACCCTACGCCTGCAAATAATATGTGTTTTATCCAACCATCCACATGTCCTCCACATGCACTGATGCCAATAATTATGGGAGATAAATGTATCCATGTTTTAATTTACCTCGTCCTCCTGTAACCGGAAACCAGTCTAGCGACACATGGCAACAACAAGTGTATTACTGGACCATTTAAAGAACTCACAAAACCACTATCAAGCGCCCCGTAATCCACTTTGAATGTCTCAAGAAAATTTGGATAGCCAAGTCAACGAGATAATGTTCAAGGAAAAAATGTATAAGTAGTTTATGAAATAGAAAGAATTTGGCACATCATATGATTATGCTAATTGTAGTGTGTTATTATATCTTTGCTATGAGTTTTCTTGGTAGCTTACAATTTAAATGTGTTCATTTGGAGTTGGGACATTTGGTTTTAATAGGGAATGGCACTTCTTTGTAGGACTCAAGAATTATAGACTTGTAACTTCTATTTTTGGGTATGAGTATTTTTTTTTTAATCAATTTTTCTTTTTTAACAACTTTTGAATGAATGTAAAACCTGTTTTTGTTAATACTTTTTTGAAGTTTCTCTTTTAGGTATAAAGTAGTTTGATTCACATTTTAATTGAAAATATATCTCTCTTTCTTGATTTGCTGTCACAAAACCACAAAATATTTTGAAAAAATTGAATTAGTGTTAAAAAATGAGCTTATTTATATATAAGCCTGTATATACCCTAATTTAAGTCATCAAAATAGAATAAACTAAAAATAGTCCTAAAACTAACAAAGCCAAACACATATGTTACAAAATTCATAAGATTTACCCTAGAATTTGATTCCTAAGTAGAATAAGGAAAAAATTCATAAGATTTACCCTAGAACTTGATTCTTAAGCAGAATAAGGAAATGTTGAACTAATACAAATGACAAGTTGGTATCTCTGTCAATATGTTTATAAAAGATGGTTATATCTTCTTATGCTGGCATGACACTACATTTTTGATAACTAATCTCAACACAAATCACATTTTTTTGTCCTTTACATATGGTGAAGAAAATCATCTACATCACTTCAATTTTGTCTTTAAATTGTTGTATTCCCTTTAATTATTTGAGTATATTGAGTTTGTTATGATTTTTTTTCTACTTATTCAGTAGAAATTGCAGCTACACATATAGAAGATAAAATATCCACATATAAAATATGGAGGAAAGAGCACAGCAATTTTAAATCTATCTTAACTTCATATTTATCATGAGTCAAGAAGGATCCAATCCTTTCAAGTGAAAACTTTTCCTCAATTTTTTTTCAATTTAAAAAAAAAAATTCACCTCAAAAAACTTTACCCTTATTAACATATGATAAATTTCAAAAAATAAATTTACTTATATATATATATATATATAATTTTTTTCCTAAAAAATCTTAATTTTATTTCAATAACTAAAAAAATTACATTTTGCAAGTACACCTATAAATATGCATTTCCAATAAAACCAAGAAATGACTTGTACAAGTATCTGTTGTCCATCAAATAAAAAAAGGGCTTATAATTTTCAGATTACAGAGCTAGCCTCAGGCCATATGTTTTACAAAATCAAGCCTGGGCCATCTTCCATTTTTTTGCATTGCATGTAGTTGATCCACTGAGATCCCTTTATCAGAGATAGAGCATATTTCCTGGTCAAAAAGTCTCCTGTTGAGGAGCGCCATAGAGTGTGGTCTTTACCCAAAAAAAAAAAAACCTCAGCAAAGCCTATAGCTTATATCCGGTCAAAATGTGTCCTGTCGTGAAGCTCCTTAAAGTAGTCTTTGCATTAAAAAAACCCACTGAGCGGAGAGTCTTATTGGAGCGGGGATCCATAAAAGGCTGGTCATAGAATTCATAAAAGGTGGCATTGTCTTCTTCTCTCATCATCCACTGCCCAGGAGCCAAGCTGAGTCTTTTTTTTTGGATAGATGATGTACTTTTTCATTTCTTTTACTGTATGCATGATGAATTTCAAAATCATCAAAAGTGGTTAAAATGTTTATTTGGAGTGATAGGTGCTTTTTACCATTCACTATGAGGCACATGATTTTTTTTTTGTGTTCATACAATTTAGTACTAGTCAAATGTGTAATTTATGGTAATTCATAATTATTTATATGTACATACATGATGTGTCAACTCCATAATGATCACAAAAGGAAATGAATTACATGTATCTTGTATCTTATAAGAAGTTGTAAAAAGTACTTTTAAACTCAAAGATTTCTAAAATAAATTTAAGCACACACATGCTATGTGTCAATTCCATAAAAAAAATATACATTTAAAAAATTATACATCTTTATCATAATAAGTAACCTACCATTACAAATTTTTCTTACTATTTTTTTTTTTCTTTTTTTTAACAATTTTACTCTGATGATATTGAAATATTTTATATCTTATAGATATTGAAATTTTGTTGTAATTAATATTTTTAAAATGCTTAAATACATTAAAAAAAAATTAGATTAGTGCGTTGTAGATTAATGAGTCGTAGAAAGAGTATGTTTAAATAACATTTTTTCTGACGAAAAAAAATTTCATTGTGAAAAATTTCAGTGACGAGGGACGGCTGGTGCATAATGTAGTTGAACACGTGTTGAGTATTGAAGAACCCAAAACACCCATCCACTATGATGTTTTCCTCAATCATCGTGGCACGGATGTTAAGAACAGTCTGGCCAGCCATCTGTACCATCGCCTTAGTGATTACGGGTTGCAAGTATTTTTCGACAAGGAGTCGCAGAAAGGAAACAGAATAAATTCCGAGATAGAAAACGCTATTAAACTCGCCCCGCTACATATTGCCATTTTTTCTACCCGCTACGCGGAATCAGAATGGTGTTTGGCTGAGCTTGTACTTATGGTCGAATCCTAGTCAACCATTATTCCAGTCTTTTACGATGTGAGGCGTACAAGCATTTGGTGGAATCGTGTGGACGGCATGAACGGAGTGTATGCTGAAGCGCTGCGCATCCTCAAAGAGAAAAAAACATTTGACCCTGAAACTCATCAAGAGAAGCTGCGATACGACTTCCAAACTATTGAAATATGGAAAGAGGCTCTGATGGAAGTTACAGTGAGAGACGGTTTCGAGATGGAGACATATGACGGGTGAGTACTCCACCTGCAACTCTCCCTCTTCCTTTTCGTTTTTTTAATTTGTTGGAATGAGTGGTATATTACACCCTATATGTACGCGTTTCTTACTAGTAATTTCATCCTGAATATTTTTTTAGTGACGAGGGGCCACTGGTCGACGATGTCGTGCGATAAGTTTTAAACAAAAAAAAGGAGTACGAAGCAAAAACTTTGGAAAGAACAATGTTAACAGCAGTGAACGGAACCGCTATCGGATGGCAGATGCAGACAATCCAGTTATAAAAGAAACGCAGTTTTTATTATTAATGGAAGAGCTTTTATGCCATTTAAAAAAACACATTTTTTTGGTGTTTTTTTTATAAATTCCTGTCTCCTGCATATTGGGTTGGACAGGGTTCCCAATTTCCCACTGGAAAAGTTATTGGGTTTCGGGAGAGCTTTTTATACTATTAGTAAAGCGATTTTATAATTTTTTTCCTTTAAATTATCTTCTAAAACACACATCCTAAGTTCTTCATATGAATCAACGGGAATTAAAATTATCTTCTAAAACACACATCCTAAGTTCTTCATATGAATCAACAGGAACTGTGAACTTTTAAAGACGATCAGCTTACACGGAGATCAAATTAAGTTCGTTTCATTTGATACCAAAAACAACGCAGCTGGGAGATATTTAAACGCCGTTACTCGATAACAGAATCTAGAAATACGGATCACGTTAATTAGCTGAATGCAAAATAAATATATATATATATATATATATATATATATATATTGATATTGATATTGAGGTGATTAGAACTTTTATGATATATTCTTTTACACCATTTTGTTTTTAAATTTATTTCAACCATGATATCAATTTTTCCATTAAATTTAATCTTTTATTAATGGAGTAAGCTAAACCTGCAACCTTTTGAATTTCTGATCGCCGCATACGTCCCATCTCCCCCATCATAGACGTTTGTGCCTCGCTCCGTCCTAGACCTCCCCTCTCGCTCCGTTTCCTTTCCGTCATCCGTTTGCTTTTCGGTCTGTCGTTTCTCCGTCGGCAGGCTTCATTTCAAATTTAAATTTCCCTCCGTTTGGGAAGCATCAGAAGCCGCGAAACCAAGAGCTGTTTTCGATGGTCGATCGTCCTGTTTGCGTTTCATCTGTTCATATGCCCAGATAACGGTCTTCCTCCCGCTGCTACTGCTGCTGGTGGATGCCTGTTTGCAAGAAAAGGAAAGCCGGGAAGCCGCCGGAGAGCTGCGGGTACTGACGAAGACGAAGTCGTCGCACAGAGCATACCTTGGGCAGGGGAAAGACGCGAGCAATACCGCTACTGGTGTCGCTTCTGCTTGTCTTCCGACTCTGAAACGCAGGAACACGCAGTGACGGCTCTCCTGAATCTGTCAATCCACAACGCGAACAAAACGGCAATAGCCGCCCAGGGAGCCATACCCTGCATCGTATAGGTCCTTCGAGACGGCGGCACCATGGAGGCCCGGGGGAACGCTGCGGCCGCGCTGTTCAACCTCTCTGCGGTGGACGAAAACAAGGCCAAAATCGGGGCATCGGGCGCCCTTCTCGCCCTGGTCGATCTCCTTAGCGACGGGAATGCAATGGCCAAGGACTCCGCCTCCGCTCTCTTCAACCTCTGCATCCACCGTGAAAAGAGGATCCCATGTGTGAGAGAGGGCATGATTCTTGTGTTACCGAAACTCGTATCCAACCATAGAGAAGATCTGGTGGGCGAATCCCTGGCGCTCCTCGCCATGGTCGCTGTTTGTAAGTTCCGTTCGTGGTTCTCCTGCTCACTGCACATATTCGACAGCAATCATTCAACTTCGATTCCGATAACGGGCATGTTAAATTCGCTCGAAATTTTGTCCAAAAACAAATCCCCGGTTCTTCTTTCTTGATTAAATTCATATTGCTTCCAATAAGTCGTGCTGTAATTCTTTTTTAGAGTCCTGTAATTTTTTTTTTAGAATCTTGGTAATTGTGATGTAATTATGTCTAAAGGCATACACCCAAGATCATGGGTATAATTAATGATCTTTTAACCTTATTTAATTTTAAACCCTAATTTGATGGCTATGCATTGAATATGCTGGCATATTCTTAGTAGTCCTCTAAAATCAATGGATCAGATTTATTGTTCATAGCTTTCTTGTATTTATGAAGGCATCCCTTAACATGTTTATTTTTTAACATTTACCTAATCACATTAAAAAATTACTGTAAAAATGTATAATTGCCAAGTTCCATTTATCAACCTAATGCTTTCATATTACCACAGACAGATTACCACAAACATTTTATATTAAAAGCACACATTTTCAGTATAATATTGGGAATACGCTTATCAGCCGCTACCTTTAGGCGTTCTCAGCAGCTAGTTAGCGGCTGTGCTAGTTATTTGGTAATTTGTATTGTAAAGGTTCGCTACACCAATTATTCTTAACCTCCCAGTGGTTCGGCAAAGATTATTGTATGGTAATTTGTATTGTAAAGGTTCGCTACACCAATTATTCTTAACCTCCCAGTGGTTCGGCAAAGATTATTGTAGCTCCGTTTGAATTTCTTTAAATTTCAAGTTCCAGATGCTGCCTCTTCGGCTTTAAGTTACTAAATGTGTGTTATCATGGGACTTAAAACTATTTAATACAGTCCTGAACTCCATCTGGATGGATGCCATGGGAATAAAAACTCCATCTGGATGGATGCCATGGGAATAAAAACTCCATCTGGATGGATGCCATGGGAATAAAGGAAAGTAACAAAACAGGATTTTTCACATTTGGTTTGTTGGTTTCCAAAACTCCTAAGGAGTAGCAGAGCAGGGAGACTTTCTACGCCGGATTTGCAGCTTTAAAAACACTGATGTAATTATCATTCTTCAAACATGATACATTAAAATTGAATGAACATAAATTTGGATCCTCGTCCATAGGGTGTGAGGTAAAACTCCAAAGGAGTAGCAGAGCAGGGAGACTTTCTACGCCGGATTTGCAGCTTTAAAAACACTGATGTAATTATCATTCTTCAAACATGATACATTAAAATTGAATGAACATGAATTTGGATCCTCGTCCATAGGGTGTGAGGTAGTGAGGGGATGATTAAATCCCATCAATTTGGCTGAAATTTTCCAGTGACTGGCATAATTACCCTCCACCACATAAATTTGATAGAAATATACAGGTACCACCACATAAATTTGATAGAAAGACATGATACATTAAAATTGAATGAACATGAATTTGGATCCTCGTCCATAGGGTGTGAGGTAGTGAGGGGATGATTAAATCCCATCAATTTGGCTGAAATTTCCAGTGACTGGCATAATTACCCTCCACCACATAAATTTGATAGAAATATCTAGGTACCACCACATAAATTTGATAGAAAGATCTAGGTGCAGGTGCAAGAATTTCTTTAGGATATGTGGAAAAATTGGCACACAAGCTAGCTAAGGTTGAGTTAAGGAGGGTTTCTGTAAGTAGATTAAGTTAAGGTAAAGTTAAGGAGGGTTTAGCTAAGTTAAGGAAGGTTTAGCTAAGTAGGTTAAGTTAAGGAGGGTCTCAACTATTGACTTCAGATAATAAGTTGACTTCACATAATGGAGAAGGTTAAGTTGATTTCACATAATGGAGAATGTTAAGTTAAGGATGGTTTAGTAATAATAATAAAAAATTATGTAAGCACCAATGTATATAGAGATCCATTTAACTCCATATGTATTAAGTGAAGGTTTGTATTTGGAGAGATTTGTCTATGCTAATGATATT
The DNA here is from genome assembly GCA_009831015.1 of Picea engelmannii. NCBI lineage: Eukaryota > Viridiplantae > Streptophyta > Pinopsida > Pinales > Pinaceae > Picea > Picea engelmannii. Next base: position 127,215 of record ML777531.1, on the reverse strand, counting down.
AAAATGATTTATTATTTTTTTTTTTATGGTATCAAAAACAAATTTTATATTTGGTAAAAAATTTATTAAAACATGGTTTTTTAAAAATTTAAAAATACTATTATAATTTTCAATGAGTTTAAAAAATTATTAAATTAATAAAAATAAAATATTTTATTACTCTTAAAATATAATTATCTTAAATGATATATTACATTTTTATAAATTTAAATAATTAGCTAAAATATTGTTTAATATAATTATTATACTTTGAATCAAAATAGACATAATTAATTACATATGTGGATTTAAAACCTAATTACATAATTATACTTGGAAACCAAAATAAACATATATTAAAATTTAGAGTTTTGATTTTAAATATTTTAATTTATTAATGATTAAATTTTATATATATTTTAAATAACGAAGGTTAAATTTTATTTCAAATTCATGATTTAAATTATGATTTATATTTTAAGTAACACAACAAGAAGTTTCATTTCAAAATCATGATTTAAGTTATGATTTAAAAATGGAATGTACATATAGTTTTTATATTTAGTTTATGATTTTGAAATTTATGTTTTCAAGTTTAAAAAATATTATGAATCAAATGTAAAATTATAATTTAAATTAATTTAATTAAATTTAGTTTAAGTGGTTTTTAAAATTTATTATTTAGTCCAATTAAATATAATTTGAATTTGGAACATATTCATTTTAAAGAAATTGATTGATAATGATAATTATATTTATTTTCTTAAAAAAATTAAATGATCAAAATATAAAAGAAAATATATAACATTTATTTGTACAATAATTTTAATATCTAAATTATGTTGTCATTAAATCATTATTTATATTCTCCTTAAAAAAATTTCAATGGTTTTATTTTGCCATCAATTTTAACAATGTTGATTTTTTTCAAATTTCAATTATATTAAATTTATAAAATTATTTATTTTTTAATAAATTTTAATATTTTTAATTTTTTTGATAAAAACAATTAATATTTGTATAAAAAATGGTTGTAATAAAATTGGACAACTTCATAATACAAAAAATGAAGAGTTTGACAATGGCTTGTAGATCTAACTATTTGAAAAAGCCAATTTTTTTTTCTTCGTGCCCCTAAAAGTGCCACAAAGAGACTTGTTAAAGTTCTATGAATTCTCATGGTCTTCCCACAAATCTAGTATTCATGTGTTGAAGTCGGTAATATGGTTTGTTATTTGTTCTTGATATTGTGTTGATGGGTTGAGAATCAAAGATCCAATGCTAGGTTTTGCTATTAAGGGTTGTAAGAAGCTTTAGGATCTTGTCATGTAAGAGAATTAAGTGTGACAACAGGTTATTTGTCCCAAATACTTGAATTTGATGTCTTATTGGAGATTCTTTATCTAAAGTTCCATCCCAAGGGTGGTGCTTGCCTATGAAATTTGTTGCGGTTGGATTGAGAATGAGTGGTATTACATTTTTTCTAGAATTTAGGGAAAGAAGGTGCAAGGTAAACATTTGGAAGTATAAGTGAAGGGTACCTGGTATTGTCCCCTTGTTTTGGCACCGGGTGTCCAACAACTATTTACAAATTTAATGGAATGGCAGAAGTCAAGGAATTTTTCATTGCATAGAGATTCATTTGGATTGATCCTACCCTATTCTCAGTTCTATCTGAAAGAGTCATGGAAGAATGCGCTTTAGCTTTTTAGGCAACAAGATGGGCCCCTTTTGGATATTCTCCAATATTCCTCTTTTCGAGGTAAAGGGTTTAATCATTCTACATGGTGAGGATTGTGCTAGAAGGACATGCACACTTTATTTATAACCAAGGAGTTTTATGAGGACATTTACAAAACCATAACTTTGAATTCAATATATGTGCCAAATTGGAAGTGGATCTGGTGGAAATAGCTAGGTCATGGGGAAATACTATTCACTAATGCTTTTCTCAGGAAATTTTATTGTGAAAAAATGGTGGAGAAATGGAACAATAGAGGTCTCCCAAGCTACTTAATTTATGAACAAGAAAGTGGTGACGTTGCTCACAGGTTTTGGGCCCAATTTGACATTATTTTTGTGACATTATGGTTTTCATTGGTTGATAATTGCTTGAGTCTGGTTTTAGTAAACTGAGCATTTTAATTATGGATTATTGTTTAGTATTTCCCATAATTATCTTGATTGAATCATTGCTCTTTCACAAACAACATTATTGTCCATTTTCTCTATTTTTTTGGTATAATAAATTGCTTGTGCATTGTGTAAATTACATTCTATAGAATCAACTAATTAATTTGCTTGATTGTTGGCTACTATTACTATTGCTATGTTGTCCATTTTCTATCGCAAATATTGTTGTGTTCAACCTCTACATAACATGTGTTCTTCTTTCCCATAGCACAAATTCCCACTACTATATCGTTGGGTGAAATGGAATAAACTCATATATATGTCTACTTACATCCATATAAATTTACATTGTTGGATCGTTGAGTATTGAATGTTGCTCTGTCTCTCACAACCACGACATTGAACTGACCCAATGATGCATGGGAATAGGCAAGGGGTAAGAGTTTCTAAAAAAGTGTATGCTTGGTTAATTATACATCAATATGGTTGAGCATTCATGTACAACCAATTTATCAATTCTATGCTAGAATAAGGCATTAATATGCCTTCATTTGCAGCCTATGTATGAATTATAGAGTGCCATGCCTCTTAATTACTGTTGGTTCTATGAATGAACACAATTTTCATTCTGGATAGATGACTGTGGAATAAGTGTTATGTAACTTAAATTAAAAAAAAAAAAAGTATACATTTAACAACCATTAAACAGATTTGGAGTGCTACCTTGAATTTGTTATTTCATGAGCATTGCAAGCAGTTAAGCCTTGAATCAAGTGATCAGGATATACAAACAGTTATACAAGGAGAACAATTGGATATATTATAAATCCTAGAAGAAAAATCAAGTTTTCTTGAATAAACCAAATCTTGCTATATAATTGTCGTCGCTCAATTTATATTAATAGTCAAAGTCAATCTTGAGATTTTAATCATATTAACTACAAACAAATCCACATAAACCAATGAGACAAGCCTCACATATCCACTTGTTTTTTGTTTTTTTGGGGGGGGTGTGTGGATGGGGCATTTGAAGTTGTGATTGAGACAATCAATACTTGGAAAGGTTGTGCAAGGTTTGGTGTCAAACATCACGTTAAAATAATACAATGGCGATAATATAAAAAGTGTCAACCTTATGAATTATTAAGGGAAGTCACTCAAAACTACCAAAACTCATCATCCCGAGGACACATACACACACAGTAAAATGTGAAGATGTCCTCCACTACTATAGAATTGGGTTCTCATTGCAACAATACACAACTGTTCCTAAGTCCATTACCATAGAGAAGGTTTACAAGGCATATTTCAAGCGATTGAGTCAAGTTTGTATACAAGATACATAACTCCAAAGTCCACAGTTGCTCAATCGAGGTTACAATAGTGTTACTCAAGCTACATGATCCTTGTGTAAAAAGGTTAGTCCCGAAGACATAACCTCAAAACTTTTTTCCACATTATTAAGACCCCTCATAGATTTGTGTTAAAGGTCAAAACCCAGGTCCAAATTTTCTCATAGAATTTACCATTTTCCATTCTCAAAATTTTCTCCAAGTTTTTTTACTATTCCCAAAAGTTTTCCATCCTCAGAATTTTCTCCAAGTTTGTTTACTATTCCCAAAAGGCACAGGGTGATCACTGTTCCCACTTAATTTTTTGGACAAGTTCCTAAAAGTCACCATCTTCATAAACTAGTAACATTTAAGAAACCTACCCTCATAGATTTGGTGTAGTGGTTGAAAACCAGGAGCTTTGCTCACAGATCTCATCATTTAATATTCTTTGAGTTTTCACTATCTACAGAAATTAATGTCATTTCCAAAAACTTTCTCTTAGACGACTATCTTAGAAAAGTGAAAGCCTACTTTTGTTTCGAAGACTGTGAACTTTATTTTGTCCTAGAGATTTGAAAACGTTAGTGTTGTTACCATCTTCACATAGAGTCAACCTTGGAAAAAAATGTTCTTAGAGGATTGTCCCAAAAGAAAAGTAGAACCTTCTCTTTGTTTGGAAGGTTTAAAAATTGATTTACAAGTGTTGAAACCTGTCTCAAAAACTATGAAACCCGAGTTTTATTATTACCGACTCCAAAACAATTATTATTACTCAAAGTAACTAATTGAAAATCCCAATACCTACACTTCTAGTCTCACCAAGACTTGTCTCCCAAGCTAATTATTGAGTCATTGTTCATTACCATATGTTCCAAATTTTGGGGCATTGATGTACAAGTTGTTTGCACTATGATTTAACCAACAAAGTCAACCACACAATCAACCCACAAATGAAGTTACAGGTTGTGGGGTGGGTTCAATAGGAAAGAACCTACGGATACATCAAGTGTATACAACAACCCTGAGGTGGTGGACATTTCCAGCAATCCAATTAGTTGGAGTATTTCAACATGACACAAGGTTATGATAATAGGGTAGCTCTATAATTTTCATTAAACATTCAGAACATTAGAAATAAAGACTATATCACCTTTATGAAGGGTTTATATATCCAAGTGAATGAGTATGTGATCATAAGGGTTTTAAGACTCCAAGTAAACAGATTCCAAGTAAAGAAGTAAGCAAATAGATTCCAAGTAAAGCAGTAGGAAAATAGATTCCAAGTAAAGCAGCAAGCACCTCTCTGAACAGGCGGGTCGCGGCTACACCACTTGATTCATGGAAATGTAGAGATGGGAGTTTGGTGATTGGTCAAGCCTCAGCGGGGTCCTTCTCTCTTGGAAGACTAACAAACCTTCGTTCCGTCAAGGCCCAAAGGGGAAAATTGAAATTCAAATAAGCACAAAGATAAACCGGGGAATGCACATTGCATATATGGGAAGATCCCATACAATTTATACCAAGTGGGAGGGACAAAATGCTCTCAGAAATCCCCTTGTTCTTTGGAAATCGGGCAAAGGGAAGATTGTAGCTACCCAGTGCCCATACCACAAAATCAAGGTGAATTAAACCATAAACCCCAATTTTACCAAATGGCAGGTCAAAGATGTTATCAGAAATTTCCACACTTTTAGAAATTTGGCTAATGGAAGCTTGTCCCTCCAAATTTCAGGGGTGAAATATAATTTTTTTTCCCTCTATCCCTCCTAAAAACATGGGCTAACCATGTACACGATTTTTCCCCTAAAACAAATTATGGGCTAGTGATATAAGTTAAAAAAAATCACTCTAATACAAAAAAATCGCCCAATAAAAAATTGGAGGCCCCTTAATTTTGCCCATGAGCGAAATTTCGCCCCTAAAATCATCTACGGTTTAGACTACAATAAAAAGATAATAGTCGAATTCTACCTTCCTATGAAAACGTTTGGCTCCAACATGGTGCTAGTGATTCACAACCTTTCACCCTCAAAGGCAGATTTTGATTTTAAAAAAAATGGACAAGCCCATTATCTCTAGTTTTTAAATTTATTTTTTAACAATAAATAATATGTTGTGTACTATATCTTCTTATGGATGTATAATGTCAATAAAGCTAAAAAATTAGAGATTTATAAAAACAAAATATAAAAAATAATGGATCATTATAACTAAAAACTATAATGACAAAATAAATTAGCATAAATTTATCTTAGTTTCCATTTTCTAAGTATACTTAATAAATTTGGGGTTGATGAGTTAGCATTCTCCCTTATCTAGAGGCAATTATGAAAAATTATCCTTAGAATGCTAGAATATGGCTAGTGATCTCTAAAAGAAAATGTTATGGCCTAAGATTCCGGATTTTGATTTCAAACCATGATTCAAGCCATGAGAACCATTATGGTATGATAGATTGTAGCCTCCATGGGCTATGAGCCCTAAAGGCTCACAAGAAGAGAATTATCTCTCTAAGACATGTGTGATGGACCAAGGTGCCACACCATGGCCCGTGAATCTCAAAGACAAATGTTATGGCCCAATAACCTAAATCTTGGTATTAAACAATGTCTTGGATATTGAAAAGCATACTTAGTGTGCCAAATCTTAACGACCACAATATCTCAATTTTCAAACTTCTATGATTAAATTAATGGTGAAAGAAATCTTTCGGATCCACTGCATTAGTTTTTTTTATGAACATTTCAGACCAATCCATTGTGGTCCATCATCAGGATTAATGATTGAAGAAAATCTGGTCTAAACAAAGAATTAATAGGGATCATTAAGGAGCAAAGTGGAAAATTGGAAAGGCCACCATATCCCACTAATAGGGAAAATATTCCATATGGAGGACCTATGATGTGGTTTGGTCCCTATCACATGGCCCACACATTGTACATGAAAATATTTTGGACTAAGGTCTTGATTTTCAACTATAGACCATGGCACGGATCTCAAGGACCATCCCTATTGTGCTAAACCTTCAAATTAACATCATATCACACTCATATAGGAAATATTTTGTTTGTAGGGCATGTGTAGTGGCCCAAGCCCATATGCATGACCCATGAGCCACAAAGGAAAACGTTATGGTCCAATAACTTGGCATTTTGCATAGAACCATGGCTTGGACACCAAGAGGCATATACGGTGTCTAAACCTCCAAATAACCACCATATCCCACTTATAGGCGAAAGATTCCCTAAGGGGAGTCACGCTAATGGTTGAGAGCCCTACACATGCCCCATGAGCTCTAGAGGCAAATGCTATGGATTGAGACTCTGTATTTTAGCCCGGACCATGGAGTGAACCTCAAGAACCATCCATGGTGTGCCCTTGACCTTTAGAGGAAAATGTTATGGCCTAAAACTTTATCTTTTGATCCTAGACCGTGATCTAGGTAATGTGAACCATCCATGAATTACCAAATCTACAAATTTGTAACATATCTGGTTCACATCCCAAAGATTCCCTTTGTAGGGCTCATTGGATGCTCCTTTAGCTTTCGTCTCTCTCACAATGTTTATGCCTCATCTGATATTGATATCTACACATTTATTTCATACGGCCACCACCTCTCCTTCTCTCTCCCTCCCTCCCTATCAAAGACCTCAAGGTCCTCTCCCTTTCCCTAATGACCTACCTCAAGGCCCTATCCCTTTCCCTAATGGACTACCTTGAGGTCCTTATGAATTGTTTTCTTCTCCCTCTTTGTTCTATTAGAGAATGTGGTGGCCTAAGGTTCCACACATGGATCATAATCTTCATAAGCAAATATTTTGGCCCAACAACTTGGATTTTGTCATCAAACCATAGCTTAGGCATCGAGAACCATACATGGTGTGCCAAATCTCAAAATGGCCACCATATTACACTCTTAGGCTAAAATATTTGTATGTAGGGTCGGTGTGGTGGTCTAAGGCATCGTGCATGCCCCATGATCCCTTTGAAAGTTGGTATGGCCTTAGATCCAAAGTTTTGACTGGACATTATGCCCTAGGCCATGAGAACCATCCTTGGTGTTACAAATTTAATGTATATAATTGATTCCCCGGCTAAAATAATTCCTCACTATGTTAAGGTTCGGTTCTCATACAAGTTTTACAATGTTTGGGTAAGCAACTAATTAAAGAATGTGACATGTGCTAATAAAATTTATAATTTAATGTGGGTTTTCTTTATTCATATTTGAAAGGAGACAACTTTGTAGAATAGTTGGTGATGAAATCTATTGTGAAGGTTTTCGAAGTTACTCCTTTGAAACCCTTCTCAACTTAACTTATTTACGAAAACCATCCTTAACTTAACTTTCTCCATTATGTGAAATCAACTTAACCTTCTTCATTATATGAAGTCAACTTATTGAAGTCTCCATTATGTGAATTCAACTTATTATGTGAAGTCAATAGTTCGAGACCCTCCTCAACTTAGCCTACTTAGCGAAACCCTCTTAACTTAACCTTAACTTAGCTAAACCCTCCTTAACTTTACCTTAACTTCGTCTACTTAGCGAAATCCTCCTTAACTCAACCTTAGCTAGCTTGCGTGCCGATTTTGCCACATATCCTAAAGGACTTCATGCACCTACACCTAGATATTTCTATCAAATTTATGTGTGGTGGTACCTATATATTTCTATCAAATCTATGTGGTGGAGGGTAATTATGCCACTCAGCCAAATTGATGGGATTTAATCATCCCCTCACTACCTCACACCCTATGGACGAGGATCAAAATTCATGTTCAGTCAATTTTAATGTATCATGTTTGAATAATGATAATTACATCAGTGTTTTTAAAGCTGCAAATCCGGCGTAGATAGTCTCCCTGCTCTGCTACTCCTTAAGAGTTTTGGAAACCAACAAACCAAATGTGAAAAATCCTGTTTTGTTACTTTCCTTTTTTCCCATGGCATCCATCCAGATGGAGTTCAGGACTGTATTAAATAGTTTTAAGTCCCATGATAACACACATTTAGTAACTTAAAGCCGAAGAGGCAGCATCTGGAACTTGAAATTTAAAGAAAATCAAACAGAGCTACAATAATCTTTGCCGAACCACTGGGAGGTTAAGAATAATTGGTGTAGCGAACCTTTACAATACAAATTACAAATAATTACATCACAATTACAAGGACTCTAAAAAATAATTACAACACGACTTATTGGAAGCAATATGAATTTAATCAAAAAGGACGAACCGGGGATTTGTTTTTGGACAAAATTTCGAGCGAATTTAACATGCCCGTTATCGGAATCGAAGTTGAACGATTGCGGTCGAATATGTGCAGTGAACAGGAGAACCACGAACGAAACTTACAGACAGAGACCATGGCGAGGAGCGCCAGGGATTCGTCCACCAGACCTTCGCTATGGTTGGATACGAGTTTCAGTAACACAAGAATCATGTCCGCTCTCACACATGGGATCCTCTTTTCACGGTGGATGCAGAGGTTGAAGAGAGCGGAGGCGGAGTCCTTCTTGGCCATTGCATTCCCGTCACTAAGGAAATCGACCAGGGTGGGAAGGGTGCCCCTTGCCCCGATTTTGGCCTTGTTTTTGTCCACCGCAGAGAGGTTGAACGGCGCGGCCGCAGCGTTCCCCCGGGCCTCCATGGTGCTGCCATCTCGAAGGACCTGTACGATGCAGGGTATGGCACCCTGGGGGGCTATTGTCGTTTTGTTCGCGTTGTGGATTGATAGATTCAGGAGAGCCGTCACTGCGTGTTCCTGCGTTTCAGAGTCGGAATACAGCAGAAGCGACACCAGTAGCGGTATTGCTCGCGTCTTTCCCCTGCCCAAGGTATGCTCTGTGCGACGACTTCGTCTTCATCAGTACCCGTAGCTCTCGGGCGGCTTCCCAGCTTTCCTTTTCTTGCAAACAGGCATCCACCAGCAGCAGTAGCAGCGGAAGGAAGACCGTTATCTGGGCATATGAACAGATGAAACGCAAACAGGACGATTGACCATCGAAAACAGCTCTTGGTTTCGCGGCTTCTGATGCTTCCCAAACAGAGGGAAATTTAAATTTGAAATGAAGCCTGCCGACGGAGAAACGACAGACGGAAAAACAAACTGATGACGGAAAGGAAACAAACGGCTGAGAAACGAAAACGGAGCGAGAGGGGAGGTCTAGGCCGGAGCGAGGCACAAACGTCGATGATCGGGGAGATGGGACGTATGCGGCGATCGGGAACTCAAAAGGTTGCAGATTTAGCTTACTCCTTTATTAATACAATAGTCTATACTCTTTTTCATATATATATATAATTTTTCTCTTTTAATAATAACATATATTTTTACTAAAATGATAGAATACACAATGAGAAAATCAAAATATATTTTAACTAAAATGATAGAAGACACAACAGAAAATCAAAATAGTAAGCGTAAACACACACGTAGCTTGACTCCACACATGATCGAGGTGGATACAAGTCATTGGTCATTTTGAATAATCTGTGTCTTCGTTTTGGTCAACATTTTCATAATAGTTTTTTCTCAATCTGTGTTTTCGTGCATATATTCATATTTTTATTATTAATGAATTTCTTATATATAGTGAAGAACAATATAGCTATTTTTTTTTAAGTTTTCAATGTAATTTTCATAATTTTGAATTGTTTTGGAGTTTTTATTATGGTGGTTATAATTTTGAATTTGGTAGGTTTGGAGTTTTTTTTAGACAAAAAAAATACTTATATTAATGAATATAAAATTCTTTTACAAAATTCTATTGGTTGGTAGCCAATATAATTTCTTATTACATAGTCATACCTTGAATGTATAAATGCAATTCATAAATAAGATCTTTCTTTTTTACATATCTGGTTTGAAAATGACAAAAAAAAAAACATAACCTTCAACTTTGTTGCAAAAATAGATTATATGATTGACATTCTTTTGAAGCTCTCTGTTTGAATTCCTGTACCCACTGCTAAATCACACCTTCTTCCAGCTGCATTGCTTGCTTAGAAAACTGATCAGCTTCCTTATTAAATTCTCTATATATGTGTTGTGCTTTTAATTGTTGAAACTTCGTGCTCAACACTCAAATTTTGGTCACCAGGTTGAAGAGAAACCACCTGTAGATTGTTTTCATGAGAAAACCAATCAATAATAATCTTCGAGTCTCCTACTAGTTGTAATCTTTCAACCTTCTTGAAATATGCAAAATATAAAATACACCATAGTGCTAAAAGTTCACCCCTGGTACTGGTTCCAATACCACAGTTCATCTTAAAGCTGTAAGCACCCAAAGATGGACATTTTAAAATTTCTCGAGCACCACATTTTGTGCCCTTACACTGTGATGCACCATCAAAGAAACCTACTGCCAGGTTCCAATCCAAGAAAGGAGGCCTATCAATACTAATAGGATGAAAATTTTGAGAATTTTTGTTTTCACCCAGGTCATGTAAAATTCCTAGCAATCCTAATAAGCTGAAAAGTTTGAGAGTTTTTGTTTTCACCCAGGTCATGTAAAATTCTGTTGCATACCCTGACCAGAGAGAAGGTGGTTGTTCCTCAAATATAACCAAGTTCTTGTGCTTCCGAATCTCCCAACAAATATAACAAGGAACTTCTTTCCAGTATTCAATCTTCTTTATCCAATTTTGGAAAAAATTCACTAAGTTGTCCTCCACCCCAATTCCATTTTTGTTTTAGTTCCTTTAATATGGAAATCCATATATCTTTGGTGAAGTGGAACTCAACAAACAGATGATTCAATGTTTCCTCCTGTTCACCACACAGGACACATCTGCTAGGTCCAATCATTCCTCTTTTTGTCAAATTTTCTGAGGTGAAAATTTTATTTTCAAACATTAACTAACAGAATAATTTAACTTTTAATGGTATCTTCCACTTCCATAGATCTCTGTACCAAAACAAATGGTAACTCTTAGTATCATCTAGTATTTGTACTTCATAAGCTTGTTTGGCATTTACGTGACCTCTTTTGGTATTCCAAGACCACATTAAAGTATCATTTTCTGCATTTAATTCAAACCCAAATCCAACTAATCCTTTTACATATTTATCCCATTCCTCTTTCTGCACTCCATCTATTCCAAGAGTCTCTTCCTTCTTCAATCTTTATGTATTTGGATCCTCAGGTTCAATTGACCCTACTTGTGCTAGGCATTTTATGCCATTTGACTGCAGAATACTTATTAACTTCTTTGAGAGTTTGTAATATGACTGGGACCCAATCATCGGATCTTCTCCTATTCTAATGTCCCACCCATTTCTAGGATTCCAAGAAAGCCAATCAATTATGATAGATAAAGAGGAAGTTAAAGCTCTCCAACAGTTTGATATACCAACCCAATTTTTCCTGCCTTTCTTGAACCATTCAACAACAATTTTCTTTTTCAAATATTTCTTGTATGCCACTTCATTCCATAGTCTAGGAACCGTAGGCATCTCCACAAGCTCTTGGATTCCAATGCTTTTCCAAAAAAGAAAATATTTTTTTATACCCCACCCTCCTATTTTCTTTGGTTTTGCAATTCTTTTCTAGTTTACCAAGTGCATACCTTCTTTAACTTTTTTCCCAGTCCAGAAAACACTAAACATCCTTCTTCTAATTTTATTTAGAAGGATTTTTGGAATCTTTGCCATTGAAAGCCAATACACAGGTATACTTTCTAGTATTGATTTTACAAGATTTACTCTATCCCCTAAAGTAAGCCATCTATGACTCCAATTCAAGATTCTTTTTTCAATTTTTTTCTCAAGACAACTCCAGTCTGCCACTGTATAACAATTTAGTTTAATGAAGAACCCCAGGTACTTAAACCCAAAATCTATTGGTTTAACTTCAAAGGGAAAAATCTCTTTCAACATTGATAGCTCCTCCCCTTTGCACCCTGCTTCTAGAAAAAGTGACTTCTATGGGTAGAAGAACATACCCATCGCCTTACAAAAAAAATCAAGAACCTCCTTAAAAACTTTCCATTCTGTGAGAGTTGCATTGCCAAACAATAAGACAATGTCTACAAAAAGTAAGTGTGTAATTCTTATTCCTTTTGCAACTAAAACACCTTCAAGTTTCCTTTCTACAACCAACTTCTGAATGGTTCTACTCAATCCTTCTACAACAAGCAGGAACAATAATGGAGATAGAGGGCATCCTTTCCTCAAACCTATTGAACTTTTGAAAAAGCTAGAAGGGATACCATTGATTAAGACAACAAAATTTGCAGTAGTTACACACCCCATAATCCAATTTGTTGCCTCTAGAGTCGCTCCCATCTGAAGTAAGACTAACCTTAAGAAACCCCAATCCACCCTGTCATAAGCCTTCATCATATCTAGTTTAAGAACCAAATCTTTGTTATTTTTTAGCTTTATACTATGTAAGGCTTCCTGTGCCACTCCTATGGCATCTGTAATTTGTCTACCCTCTAGAAAGACAAATTGTTCATTTGATATACCCGTTGAAAGAGAGGATTCAATTATGGCTGCAATAATTTTTGATATAATCTTTTAAGATAAATTACAAAGTTAAATTGGTCTAAACCCTTCAAAAGTTTCGGGCTTGTCACTTTTAGGAATAAGGGCTAGAAAGGTAGCATTCAAGACTCCTAAAACCCTACCTTTCCGTCTAGATTCTTCAACCACCAACAACCTCTAGTTGTTCAGTACCCAAGAGATAAAAAGAAGCCAAAAAAAATTCTACAGTCCAACCATCCGACCCAGGACTTTTTGAGGCATCAAAACCTTTAAGAGTTGGCAATATTTCAGGTAAAGTAACAAGATCAACAATTCTAAGACCCTCTTCCTCAGAGAAAATCCTAGGATAAACACTAATAACTACCATTTGATCTTTGATAGTGAGGTTCTCTTGAGATTTAAAGATGTTATGAAAATATCCAATGGCTTCCTTTTGTAGGCACTGTTAACTTGAAACTTTGGATCCATCCTCCTTAATAATATCCGAGATAACATTGGCATGTTTTCTAAAATTTGCATACGCATGGAAAAACTTAGTATTCATGTCCCCTGATGCACGCCAATTTATCCTACTATTTTGTCGCCAAGTTTCCTCCTCCTGCTTTAAAAGGAATAATTTTCTCTTTTCTTTTTCTAATACCAATACTTTTTCATCTTCCTTCTCAAAACCCCCCAGAAAGTCAAAATATAGAATGTCTAAGTCAGTTTATAGTTGCAACAATTCCTCCTTTGCCAATAGTTTTTTATTTGTCTTCCACTTAATAACCAATGACTTAAGAAGTTTAAGTTTTTGAACAAGGAATTCCATAGGGTTTAAATTCTCTATCTCCAAGAGTACGTTCCAAGTCGTTCTCACTAAGTTTACAAATTTTGGTTCATCCAGCCAGACATAATTGAATTTAAATGGATAACTGTACTTTTCCTTCACTTGTTCTAAATGTAGAATCACTAGCATATGATCGAAGATCTTAATATTACTCACCCAAGATCTGTATCTGAGTCTTGACAGGGCTATTTCCTCATTTATGAAAAAATGATCCAATCTCTTAGCAATGTAATACCGATCACATCTTCCATTCCTCCAGGTAGGAAGAAGCTTTACTGGTTCAACATCAACTAAACTTTAATATTGTATTAGTTGACTGAAAAAAGAATTCATTGGATCAGATCTAGAATGGGGGGCCCACACTTCTATATTTGAAATGGTAAAATTTAAATCACCTCCCAAAATTAAGTTGTGTTCTTTGAGAATACCATCCCTCTTTATCTTATCCCATAAATCATGTGTGTCTCCATAAGGGCCATGACAATTAATCAACTTCATCCTTTTGTTTAAATCTTTTACTAGACCATCCAATAAAATCCCTGCAGGAGTCAGAAAAGTATATAAATCATCTCTCCTCGAGTTCCATGCAGATAACAACCCTCCCGAAAAACCTAAGGAACTAACCCCACAAAATTTCCACGTATGTAGGAGTTTAGCAAAAATTTCCGTCGCTTTGAGTTCACTGACCATAGTTTCCTGGATAAAAAGAATGTCTGGTTTTACTAGAGCTATAAACCGTTTGTGGGATAAAAAGTTTGGAGCAGCCCCATCTCCTCTAACATTTAGTGACACTATAATAAATTTTTAACCCTTACTAGGGATTTTTGAGCTTTAAGTGCCCTTGGACCATCCACAACCAATAATCCTTTTATAGCTTTAGTCTCCTTCTCCTTTCCTAGCTTCCTAGCACTTTTCGTTTTGAGTGGTGAAAATTCCTTTTCCATGCCTCCAAACATAGCCCCTTTCAAAAGTGTTGAATCACCCACAAAGCTACACACTATAACCCTTTTCAGTTTCTCATAAATTGAAACCTTACCAGAAGACAGAGGCAAATAATCCCCTCCCAAGTAGATCGGAAGAGGAGAACGATTTAGTACCTCTTTACATGAGGGAATATAATTAACTAAGGAATCATCAATCACATGTATCACAGTCATGTCTATATGAGTGTATCCTCCCAAGGATTCTATAGAGTCCTCAATAACTCCATTAATTAATGGTTCCGAAACAAAAGGTGTAGTTAACTCGACTAAATAGTCAAGTGATCCATCTTGACTAAATAAACCCCATTCCCCCAATAACTAGTGGGACTTTGACATAGGCTCTAGAATTTGTAGAGGAATACAAGTCTCCCTTCCTCCCAATTTGATAACAATGGGCTCCACACTCGAGGGATCAACAACCAACCCTTCCAAGACCCTCGGGTCTGTTTGAGTGTGTCCGCTCAAACATTAAATAGAGTCCTCTGCATCCCCAATGATTAAAGGCTCCAAATCAAAGGGTGTCTTTATCTCATCTGACCGGCCAAGTGGACCGTCTGGTCTAAAATAACCCCTCTCCCCCAAAACCTCACGGATCAATGACACAAGCTTCATAAAATGAATAGGAATAAAAGCATCCCTTCCTCCCAATATGGTAATGTCGAGCTCCCTGTTTGAGGTCTCAACTCCAACATCCAACCCTTCCAAGACCCTTCCCGAGCTCCTCGAGGAAGAGCCTAACATATTATAGGTTTCAAAAATCTTCTTTTGAATCCCCTCACAAGGAAGCTCCCTAGAACCCAACGAATCATATAGGGATAAAGACAAGAAACCGAGCCCTAAAGACACAATAGGAGAAGACATAGAGGGGGAGGTTTCCACTCCAATTTCCCACAACAACAATAAGTCACTTAGAGACAAAGAGGAAAATAAAACTGGACATAGAGTTTTTGACTTACTAAGGAAAGTATCACTAGCCAGTTCCATAGGAAAAGATGTCTCTTCTTTGCTGCCTAGTTCAGAAAGAAAAGTTGTCTACTGCAAATCCATCTCCAAAGAAACCTTCGAATCAATACAGAAGGAAGGCAAGTTCTTTCGTAACCTAGGACAGGAATGTTTCAGGTGTCTTGTTGCCTTACGGACCACACACCTAAATGGTACACCTAGGTATTCCAACCTTTTATAAAGAAAACATCCACGACACTTGATTACCAAGTCAATAGGTAAGCCTTGTTTCAGATCAATTTCAACCAAAATTCGACCAATTCGTCTGTTATGACCAACTAAAAATTGTGGGTCAACATGCAGGAATTTAACTAGTTTGTTGCCAATCACCTTGAAAGCCTCTAGATTCCAAAAGGATAGTGGGCATCATGGAAGTAGAACCCATAAGTGTCGAAAACAAAAGTGATCGTTCTCTGGATTGAAGATATGAGTCCAACACTTCAACATTAGACTCTTAGACTTATGTAACCAGACCCTGTCCAGAATCATCTTTGCATCACTTGAATTTTTAAAACTGAAACAAAACCAAGCTTTCACCAAAGAAACCTTCGAATCAATACAGAAGGAAGGCAAGTTCTTTCGTAACCTAGGACAAGAATGTTTTAGGTGTCTTGTTGCCTTACGGACCACACACCTAAATGGTACACCTAGGTATTCCAACCTTTTATAAAGAAAACATCCACGACACTTGATTACCAAGTCAATAGGTAATCCTTGTTTCAGATCAATTTCAACCAAAATTCGACCAATCCGTCTGTTATGACCAACTAAAAATTGTGGGTCAACATGCAGGAATTTAACTAGTTTGTTGCCAATCACCTTGAAAGCCTCTAGATTCCAAAAGGATAGTGGGCATCATGGAAGTAGAACCCATAAGTGTCGAAAACAAAAGTG
>ML777531.1:47715-67532 GCA_009831015.1 Picea engelmannii | reverse complement strand
GTTATAAGTATGTGACAAGTTATCAAAAAAATTAGCACATCAATAATTATATAAATAGATTTATTAAAATTGTCGAATTGATGTCAAGATTTCAACAAACTCATCATAATTTTTAATCGTTGTCAATATTAATAGGTCATACTATTTGATTGAGATTTCTTGATTGATATTGGATCATTACATTGTTTGTCATCTATCTCGATCCTTTCAGAGTGTAAAAAATTGGAGGATTCAACTTTCAAGGCCATTTTAGTGGCAAGTCCCAATGTGAAAAATTGGGGTCCGGAACCTTCCAAAGCCATTTTGAGGAATTAAAAGACATTTTTTGGCGTTCTAGTGTATAGAATTTGTGCGCACTCTGTTGAAAGTGTTCTAAACTCTGAGACCTTTCCAATAATGCATTTTGTTCATCAATTGGAGTTTGTATGCAAAATTTATATGCCTCTCGCAAGTTGACCTATCGTGTTGACCACCATGGTACGAGAGGATGCCTGTCAACCCCTATTACCCATGCATATGGGGATAGCCACGTATGTAATTTCAAGAAGATTCTAAAAGGTACAAAACCATATCACAATTGAGGGTTGAGGAAGTAAAAAACCTACCCCTAGATGGCTATCAGGCTATGTTAAATACCAGACCACTAGAAGGAAAAGGGGTTCCATTATTTTTCATGGTATCTTTTTCCATAGTTGAGAAAAAAATCTAAGAGTGGTATTCTAAGAGTGGTATTCTATAGAGGAGGAGAGATTTTGTAGCAGCCATACAGGCCATAGGTCAAATACAACTCCACAGAGAGTGTCTCTTTCTTTGTACTTGCATCATTTCTATACTAGAGAAAACATAGCAAAGAAACCTCACCTTCTAGATGGATTTTCTCCCGTATTGAGTTTCTCAGGTCATATCTTGTGTTTATTTGTGGATGGTTTATGTATTTATTTTTGTTCTCTATTTTCCACATTTTATTTATTTCATGCATAAGCAAAAAACCAATAATCAAGAGTTTGAGATCTAATGGAAAAATAACCTTATAATAAATATTTCATTTATTTCTCATATATGTTTTGATGAACTGTTCCAGTGGAATATCAATGACAATTTACAGATCATATTGGTATTAGATCACATTTTTCTTTTGGGTATTTGTGGGAAGTTGCAGGATCCAAGAATAGACTTAAACAGAAGTCGTGAAAATCCTAGCCATGGCAGAAGAATCTATTCATAACAACCCTTGAGATCCAATATAAGAGAGATTTGAGAGGTTGGAAGTGCAAATTGTCGACATCAGTTGCAATATGAACCTCCTCATGGAGGCTTGAGTAGGCAAGCTTGAACCATTCAGAGATGATGGAGGCTCTAAGTCAGATATCAAATCAGAGGGGAAATCAGGAGATCGGGATGACTCAGGAAAGGAGTAGCGAAAACAATATGAGAAAGAGAAGCCGAGTTCACGTGTCGTGAACCCTTCACAATGCATATTCAAGATGGAAGTTAAAGTGGACATAAAGCCATACCAAGGTGAGATCGATGCATTAAAAATGAATCATTGGTTGCAACAACGAGAAGTTTATTTTAGCATTCATCATATAGATAAAGAGAAAAAGATTTCATTTGTAGATTGAAGTTAGAGGGCCATGCTTTAAACTGGTGGGAAAGCCATACAAAAAAACTTAGGTTGGAGGGTGATCTTACAGTAACTAGGTGGGGGGACTTGAAAACACTCATTAAGTCCCAATTCTACCCTATCAAGTATGTAGAGGACCAATGGATCTGGTGGCACTACTTCATGTAGAGGCAGGGGTGGAGTGTACAAGAGTACACCACTGAGTTCAAAAAGATGGCCATCATGCTAGGTATCTCTCCCAAGAACTCATATGTACTCCTCAAGTATCTTGGGGGTTTGCACAGTCATATACAAAAGAAGGTGATGTTCTTTAAGCCAAGGACAATGGATGAGGCCTGTGTATAGGCACGATACCTAGAAAACATATGCCAAAAGAAGGGGCAACAAGTGGTTCAAAGAAGAAAGAGCACTAGGAAGCTTCCAAGGAGGGGAAGAAGAAGTGGAAAAGGGGGAAAAGATAAGAAGACAACAAGCACTACAAATCAATGCAAATATCCTAACAATCATTGCAATCATTGCTACATCGATGGCCACCATGAGGAAAAATGTTGTAAACTACATCCCAAGTTGAACCCGAAGAATCAAAAGAAGGACAGAAAGAAAAAGAACCTTCTAGCCTCATATTGAAAGTAGCTCGGATGTGGATGAAAATATTGTATGCACATCTGTCTAGAAGGAGGTGAGTCTGAGTATCCTTCATCACCAGGAAAAGAAGGAGATGGCCAAGTTCTTCCACATCAAGATTCAGGTCAAGAAGACCAATATAGATGCTCTATTCGACTTTGGTTGACAAGATAATATCATAATAGTTGATCTAGTCAACAAGCTTTGATTGGAGGTTCACGATCATCCTATCCCTTATCCATTGGGTTGGGTAAACAGGGATACAAGGATAAGGGTAATGAAACAGTGTAAAATGAACCTTGATGAACCTTGAACTCGAACGGTAAACGACCTTGAACCTTGACTTCGAATAATAGCTACTAAACATTTTATTTCTACCTTTTCGGCAGGGACTTGTTTCTCCACAACTCATCTTGTTTGGTTTGGATGTTTGGATATTTAAAGTACAAATGCTAAACCTTGGGATGGGTTTCACCATATGATTATATAGAGCATATAACTTTAACAACACAACACAACAAATAATAAATCTTAATTTGCATATCTAACTAGATTAAATTCCTCCATAAAAATTTTGATCATGCTTATTATAGTGTGATATTCTTATGAGGACCACCTTATTAAGTGTTGGGCTTGTCTAAACATTCGATTTTTTGAACTTTGTCATTGAAATCCGGTGAAACACATCTTGGTGAAATCACAATTTTTTTCTATTCAAGTTGCATTTTTGAATGCATAAATGGATTTATTACCTTGAAAAAATTGACACTTGAATTATACAAACTCAATCACTGAGTTTCAACAATTTTAGGGGAGATTTCATAAAAAATTGATAGGAAGTAAAAACTTCAAAAGGTTGAAATTTTAGACTACCCGTTAAGTGTTAATAGAAATACATGTTCTATAAATTGTGCATTTATTGAATTTAACATGAATTATTTTCAATGATACTTTTGGGTTGAATTTCATGTGGAATATTCTTTTAAATGGAATATAAGTGTTGTTAAATGGAATATGTAGACATATGTGAGTTGAATTTGAGAAATATATAAGTTTTTTAGATCTCTATAAACTATTAAACTATTCAAGTATGAAGTTGATGGATCAAATAATAATTGATGATGATGATGATGATGATGATGATGATGATGATGATGATGATGATGATGATGATGATGATGATGATGATGATGATGATGATGATGATGATGATGTAATTTTAAATTAATATTTTATTTATGGATAAATATGATGATGTAATTTTAAATTAATATTTTATTTATATAAAAAAATTGGATAAATAATTTTAAAAAATTAATGACAATCATCACCATCATCATCACCATCACCATCACCATCATCATTATCATCTAATTTCTAATATATCATGTTAGATTTTATTAAATTCTATAAAATTTTCTAATGATGAATTATTTTAACATTTTTTTTTTAAATTAAAATTGATAAAAAACATGTTAATGGTAAATTTTAATTGACTTATTAGTCAATATATGTAAAAACGATTCCTACACATCACAATGTTTTATTTTTTATTTTTTAATTTATCATAAATATATTTTTAATCTATATAATATATGTTAATTAATTATTAATTATTATTTTTATTATAAAAATTAAATATGAATTATTATTATTATTATTATAAAATGTTATTTTTTAATTTATCATAGATATATTTTTAATATTAATTATTATTATTATTATAAAAATTAAACATAAATTATTATTATAAAATGTAAAGAAAAAATCCGATTCATATAGTATTTCATGTATTTTTATAAAGATAAAAATAAAATAAAATTACAAATTATTAAAATTTATTTTAAACATTATTTATATAAAAAAAAAAAAATTAAAAATTTGATGTTTTTAGAATTTATAAAACATATTAAAATTCGATATTTTTAAACTTTTCAAATAATAAAAATAAAAGGAATTTTCATTTCGAATAAAATATATTTAGCAAAATAAAGAGTTAACTATATAAAAATTACAACCTTAAAATAAAATATTATTTAATAAAATAATTTATTGAAACATTATAAAATTTGATGTTTTAAAACTTTTGAAATAATAAAAGTAAAAAGAATTTTCTTTTCGAATAAAATATATTTAGCAATATAAAGAGTTAACTATATAAAAATTACAACCTTAAAATAAAATATCATTTAATGAAATAATTTATTGAAACATTATAAAATTTGATGTTTTTTTAACTTTTGAAATAATAAAATTGAAAGGAATTTTCATTTCGAATAAAATATATTTAGCAAAATAAATAGTTAACTATATAAAAATTACAACCTTAAAATAAAATATCATTTAATAAAATAATTTATTAAAACATTCTAAAATTTGATATTTTTAAACTTTTGAAATAATAAAAGTAAAAGGAATTTTCATTTCCAATAAAATATATTTAACAAAATAAGCAGTTAACTATATAAAAATTACACCTTTAAAATAAAACATCATTTAATGAAATGATTTGTTTGATATTTTTAAACTTTTGAAATAATAAAAGTAAAAGAAGTAAAAGGTATTAATATATTTAGCAAAATAAACAGTTAACTATATAAAAATTACACCTTTAAAATAAAATATCATTTAATAAAATGATTTGTTAAAACATTATGAAAATATTTTAACAAAATAACCAGTTAACTATATAACAATTACAACCATAAAATAAAATATCATTTAATAAAATGATTGGTTGAAACATTATGAAAATATATACTTGTAGTGAAATATAATTTTAAAAACTAGGTGTCAACTGCTCTATGCCCATAGTGCCCGTCAAAGCTCTATGCCCATAGTGTGAGTCAAAATTAGGCTTATAAAAAATGATTGCCCTCTCTTTACCCGCACTCCACTAACCACTCTCTACCTCTCCATTGACAATGTAATCGTTGGACCTTTGTATGGACAACCACCTCAAGCTCCACCTTCTCGAAAAATGATCATCCCCCTCCCCTATTTGACCCCACTCCACCAACCTCCCTTTATTTTATGGTGGAGAAGGGATGGACTAATAGATGGATACCCCTATTATTAGGATATTATTAGGATGTCAGTCATTATGATGTTTATATATATATATATTCTAAAGAAAAAAATGTTATTTATATTTATTGATAAAATGGAAATTACATTTTTAAAGTGTATCTTGCATTATCTTGCATTATTCACAAAGAAATCGTGAAAAAAATATACTTATAACAGCTATTAATATTTAGAAAAACGTCTATCTACTAGTATCTAGAAAAAAGTCTTTTATCAAGATCATTTTCGAAGACAAAGTATATACATCATGTATTCTTATACAAAATAAAAAAGATGGCCCACTTAGTACATCCTAAGACGTTCTCCCCACCTAAAACATTAAAATAAATAACATCATATCCCAATAATCATAATTATAAATCCAAAACTAGCATAATCATCCATCTCCAAATAGAAACGGATCATAACAAAATGAAAACTATTTCTGAATTGCATGCAAATGAGAAAGTATAATCATTCTTGTCTTCCTCTATAAGCATAACACTTTCTTGTAGCTCTTGGCCTTCCTTTGATAAAGCATCTGCATCCATATTTTTCTCATATAAACATGTGAGAAAAAAATCTATCTAAAAAAGAGATATCACTTTTAGTTGTTCTGCTAATTCCCTAAGCTATATAGTTATTATGCCCTTGTACCCTGCCAGACATCCATCACATGTAAATAATCATTTAAAAACTAAATTGTACTTGTTTGATGTTCTTGTCTAAAGAACATTTTAAAAGGATCCTTAAAACAATAAAATCAACAAAATTGTTAGACCTAACACCGACTTGCTTTAAATATGACTTTGTGCTCATTAGAAAGACATACAATTCCTCCAACACTAAATTGTACTTGTTTGTTGTTCTTGTCTAAAGAACATTTCAAAAGAATCCTTAAAACCATAAACTCAACAAAATTGTTAGACCCAACACCAATTTACTTTAAATATGACTTTGTACACATTAGAAAGATATACAATTCCTCCAACACTACTAATGTTATTAAGCCCTTACTAGACATATGACACATCAACAAAAAAAAAAAACCATTTAGATAAGAAAATTCTTCCAAATATTTGACATTGGCAAATAAATTCTTACATAACAATCATTTTACATGAATACATCAAAGATTTGACTTGTGAAGAAAATTATACATATATATCCATTTAAAAATTTAATGCAGTGTGTATTTTGATTTTCTTTAATGCATTTTTTTATTCTTCAAACTAGGTAGGGGTCTAAGGAAGAGTTGCACCCTATTTTGTCTCTTCTTCCTTATCATATCTCTTCCTGAGTAGGTTCATAAAAGAGGTTTTAGATCATGGTAGCTTGAAAGGGATATGCATTGGACTAGCATGGAACATCACACACCTCTTATTTGTGTATGATATTCTTATTTTTTATGAAGGTACTAGAAGGATAGTTGAGAGATTTAAAAACATTTTGGAGTTATTTTGTAAGACTAATGACGTGATTATAAATATTGACAAATCCACTATCTCCATGTGGGGGATCACTAAACAAAAACAAGGCTATTTCTCCCAATTGTTCCCCTATTAGGTGGTTGATTTAGACCGAAGATTAAAGTATTTGAGATTCCACCTAAAACCCAACCTATATAAAAAAAGGTGACTAGAAATGGTTGATTTCCAAGGTGGAAAATAGACTAAATACCCGGTTCAATCGATAGCCCTCTTGACGAGGTGGACTAATTCTAGTAAATGTTGTAATGGAAGCAATACCAGTATTTGTATTTCCCTACCATGGGTTTTGAAAGGTGTGTTGGAGAATGTAACATACAAAATATATACAAATATTACACAATAATAATCATATTAACAACAATAATAATTAATGGTTAATTAATGAAACAGAAAGAGACATACATTTTCACCTCATGGTCAATCAGTGCCTATATGTATATCGCTACGAGGGTCATTGTAATCATCTCATATCTCATATATTATTCATACTTATTCAAATACATTTAGTATCCTTAATGGATTATTGTGTACTATCCTATTTATATTGGACGTTTTCTATATGAACAACCTTTTTTCATCACATTGGTATCATAGCTCCATTGTTGATCTTGGCCAGTGACCATACAGAGTTGTAGCCATACACAATTTTTTTTAGAGTTTCAATGATTGTTTGGGTATTTCACTAATTGAATACTTAGTTAGAAGTCTGTTGAAGATCATTCTGCTGCAAATCCAAGAAAGCTAAAAATAGGCAAGTAAAAAAAAATAAATTATTTAAAAAAAAATATGTTGGAAATTTCAGAAAACATCATTCCATTCTGCTGATAGAGCCGCCATTTATGGTAAATTTGTGGGTTGCGCTACTATCAGCTGCTGAAAATCATCATTACATGTGGACACTAAAATCTACCATCGATTGATAATTAGAGCCATAAGTTCAGGGTTGTCGAAAATTTGGGTTTATGTGGCCGCCAATCACATAATTCAAACCCTTCTTCAAGCCGTGAGAGGTAAAGGGCACTAAAAACTAGAAACATTTGAGGAAAACTAGGTGCCCGTATCAAACATCGGTGAGTGGCCATTAATCTGGTCGAGTAACCAGTCAACTAGCAGTTTGTGACTATTCATAGGGTCGTGAGCCAATTCTCCTATCAAAGGTATACATCAAGGCAAAAGGTATTCACACCGGGTCAACAAAAGCAATGATTGGAATATCCGTAATTTCCACCGTTTCATAATTTGATGCCGAAGTATATTGCATATCATAATCGTTGTGAAGAATCGTGCCCCTTTATGACATATCACACGATCTTTAAGAATAGGCTAATAATAATAATAATACTAATACTAGCTAGTACAACAACTAAATATTAGCTACTGGTAAACACTCAAAGGCTGATAAGATGAAATAAATCCTTAAAAGAATATATTAAATTTTATTATTGATTAACAAATAAATAGTTGCGCTTCATTTATCTAGTGTTAATATTTTAATTTCTGTTAATCACTTACGTGGCAATCAGTTAGCTATCAAAGTAATTTTAAAATATGATTAGGTAAATGTAAAAAAGTAAACACATAAACGAATGTCTTTATAATAGCTAGGAAGTTAATGATTGAAATCACAACCATTTATTTTGTGTGACTACTAAGAATATTCCAGCCATATTTAATCTTGTCCATAAAAAACTTATTAAGCACTAAACCCTATTAAATCTGCCCATTGTCAATAGGTGTATGCCTTTTGGCGTAATAATAATGATAATCAATAACACTAACAACAAATTATTAATTCACTAGTTGCGAGGGAAGTCAATTCGATTCGCTCCATACTTATAACAGTTCATTAAATTGGTCGCACGTATTGGAGTACTGAATCGGTATTGGTTTTTGTTAAGCCCTAATATTGGCTCATTACCCCTTAATTGGGGCATATTATATTAATAATATTATTTTATTTATGTCGGCTTTAGGCCATTAGTTGCAATTATACCTCCTAGTCTCCTATATATACCAAGGAGACATTTTCATTTTGAATCATCTTGTACTTGAACATTTAAGTGGGGTAAAAGGAGGTTGCCCCCCTCGAAGAGGCTTATTATATGGGATTATCTCTTTTTCAAGGCATTGAGTACTTTCTTGAGGTTTTTCTATGCTATATTGATGTTTGGTTCTTAACATATGGTATCAGAGCTCAAGGTCTTGGGGTTTCGCTGCTACATCTGAGACACCTTGGAATTTTCGCTATAACTTTTTTTTCTACAACATTTCAGAAGGAACAACTTGGAGGATATTTAGTAGACGGATCAAGGTACGTTTGGTTCAAACTTGAGCTCCTGAGGCCTTATACTTTCAGAGATATAGCCCATACAAGATAGTGATCTGGAATCATCCTGAATTGAGTCATTATGGAATTGTTGCTATAAAACATTTTCTGTAACGTTTTAGACCCTCAAATCTGGAGGATATTTACAGAAATTAGTAAGGTATCTGTTAGCAACATTACTTGTATTTGGCATCAGGATATCCAGGTCTGCAGGTTGCACGAGGAGCGCCCAAGCGCAGCGCATAGAAGAAGTCCTGTTCGGACTGAAAATCAAGCGAGCGGGCAAAGTTATAGTGTCAACGGTCCTGATCTATCCACATGAGTAGATCAACGGTTGGCGAGAAATCGCAGGTAGCGAAGTTGCGCCGAGGTTAACACAATGGATCGCGTCCATATTGTATGCAGGGAAAAATAGCAGTCGTCCGTCCAAAGGACGCGTGGCGCGAGATCCAGTCGCGTCGGCTTTTTGGCAGTCGCGAGTTTGAAGGGTTAAAGTTCCATATCACTCTGTATCATGAAGCCTCGAACTCTGAAGTGTTGATAGCGCCCAAAGTCGGGCCCACAGTATCAAGGGGCAGTCTCAGCCGTCCATTTGAAGCGGACACCTGGCGCGCGATTGGGCTCCCTTCCTTTTCGCCCATCGTAGTTTCGAAGTGCAAAGAGAAGCTCCCTCATATCCCGATACGCAAAGTAGCGAGAGCATCCAGGACCTGGGGCCCACAACAGCGTCGGGTGAGTTTAGGACCGTCAGATTTGAAGGACGCGTGGCGCACAATTGAGCCATCTCGGCGTTTCTCCCATTGCAACTATGATGAGCAAGGATCAAATCCTTCCTATCCGCGAACGTCGAAAGCCCCTATGGGAATAAAAGTAGGGTCACGGTCCGTGGTCACTTGGGAAATAAAAGAGCTAAGCAAAAGGGGCCAAAAGCATTGAGTCCAGTCGCCGAAAGGATCCTCGTGATTTTCAGGTGCCATCGGATACGATTTCGCTCCTAGTTTCCACTTGGAGTAAATGAAGGCAAGAACGGGTGGTTGAAACCTCCTTTCACCCATTAAGTGTGGGGAATGGAGAGTCTGGCAAGCGGTCTACTCGAAGAGGTCCTGTGTATCGATTTTTTCAAAGAAACCATGCCGAAGTCCTCAGCTGGATAGAGAAGTCTGCACACACTAGCCCAACACTTAATGGCTCAACTACCTTCCCCTTACAGGAGTCATGCGTAGTTAAGGTGGCGTCTGACAGGGATTATCCGTCCGAATTCGGCTGAAGGGACACCATGCCCTGGATGGCTAAACAGGCCTCTGTTAGGTGAATTTTCTTGAGTATATAGACTCAGTCATTGTATTTTGTAAAGCATCGATGGTTGAGCAAGGCTCCAGATTGTAAAGTTTTGATGAAGCGCTGGTCGCTCTGGTTAATATAGAAGGCATTTGAGATTTCTTACTTTATGGATGTCAGTTTCTTTTCCATCTCTTTGTATACTGTGTTAGAACAACTCGGAATTGGAGGATCCAGTCGAGTCGCAGCTGTTATAGGATGATGTAGGTTGGATCACTGTAACAGCTGCATTGTTTCTAATCGGCTCCTGTGATTTTCTCAGCGCTGAATCGCTTGGAATTGAAGGATTCAGTCGAGTCACCCCTTAGCTCCTTGAATCTCTGGACCAAGAGTATCTTGGCCTCTGAGTTTTTTGTCCTCAAGCTTTCGAAGGCCTGTCGCCTGAGGTAGTCTTGCCCACCTTTCTCACAAGTCTTCCATCTATCACCCTTTAATCCACTTACTGACGGAAGTTGGATCAAGACCTCCCTTGCTTTCTACATACCAGGCCCATTTTCCTGAGTCAAAGCCATATTTTCTTGAGTCTTT
Organism: Picea engelmannii; assembly: GCA_009831015.1. Classification (NCBI taxonomy): domain Eukaryota; kingdom Viridiplantae; phylum Streptophyta; class Pinopsida; order Pinales; family Pinaceae; genus Picea; species Picea engelmannii. The sequence goes on along the minus strand of ML777531.1, from coordinate 56,536 downwards.
ACCCATCCGATCACCCCATTAAACAAATCGTGACATAAAACTGATGGGCGTTGGGCTTTGCTCCTGCTAGCAATCTAGGGGTGACTTCTGACGCTAACATTTCTGGCGCCGTTGCCGGGGATGAAGTTGAAAATTTTCCCCGGGATTGAATGACATTGAACCTCTGATTCCGAAGGTGCATTGGGTATCAGAGCCTTTGAAGATTGCTACTGTGCACCTGGCGACTCCATTGTGGCGACTCTGCTGAGGAGAACCTGCTCTATTAATTGTGGCTTTCAGAGGTAGACACACGCGGTCTCATCCACAGCTGCCTCTAGCTACACCTGAAACTGATCCGGAGGTGGTTCTCAGAAAATGAAAGAACTCTGAAGAAGAAGCTTCCATCGCCGAACCAGGTAATCCGCCATCTCCTTCTGTAGGAACTCCATTTTCTCCCCCTCAGTTTCTCAATAGGCCTCCTTCAGAGGTTTCCCGTTTCTTGAACTTCGAGAGTGTTCCTGCTGAGTTTTCCCCTCTTGGTCTGGGATTGGAGGGAGAAACCCTTGTCACTCCCCTCTCCTCTGAAGCTATACCCTGGCATAGACTCAGGACCACAGAAGATTTCCCCACGCCTAGTTTTACCACTCCTGTGCAAAGAGGAGCACCTGCTGACTTGAGCTCATTATCCTTCTCCTTAAATCCCCTCTTGTTTCCCACCCCACTTCGGGACTCATTCCCATTAGCCCTTTTGCGAACTCCTCCTCCTCCGAGTTCTCCTCCACCTAATATCCCTATGGCTGGTGCTAATCCCCCTCTGAATAGAATGGACGCCATAGTCGCTGCGAGATATGCCCCCTTAGTTCTACCCCATCCTATGAATCCTCTCCCTGCTGGAGATTACTTGAAATACATGCCCAAGTTCACCGGAGAAGGAGATGTAATCGTGGAAGAGCACTTGGCTGCTTTCTACAGCTATGCAAACAACTTGAACATTGAAAATGAAGATGTCTGGATGAGAGTCTTCGTCTAGAGCCTGGATGGCGAGGTGAGGAAATGGTTTAGAGGATTGGCCCCTGGATCTATTGCTGGGATCGAAGCCCTGGATAGTGCTTTCCTGAGGCAGTGGGGCGATAGGAAAGATGTCATGTACTACATGACAGAGTTCAGGTCTTTGAAGAAAAAGGAAGGAGAGTCTGTCTCTGACTTCTCCAAAAGATTTAATAAGATGTATAACAAAATTCCTGTCGAAATAAATCCCTTAGAAGCATCGGCCAAAATTTCTTATGCTAGTGCATTTGGCCCCGATTTCTGTCTTTTGTTGAGAGAAAGAAGAGCCACCTCCTTAGCTCAAATTCAAGATGCGGCCATAAAGGTGGAATCCAATGTGTTAGCAGCTAACAGACTGAGGAACAAGGCCGACGCAGACAGAAGAAAGGGAAGGTCGAAAACCTCAACTTTTGGATCATTGGTGCCCCACCCTCAAGTGGATGAACTGACCAAGATGGTGAAGTCTCTATCTGCAGATATGGAGAGAATGAAGGTCGAGGGGAGGCAATCATACAAGGGCCCTCAGAACGCCGAAAACAAAGGAGGTTTCAGTAGGCCAAACAATTTTACTCCCCCAAATGTGCAAAGAGAGAGGGGAAGAGAGAGAGAAGACTAGAAAATTCAGGCCCCTTTTCAAAACAATTTTGTGGCCGAGGGGGAAGAAGGAGAAATAGACGAGCTTGATCCTGAAATCCATTGCTTCAGAGACACTCCTCCTTTTCCTCATCTCACTCAATCAACCTACGAGGAGTCCCTCATGGACAGTCAGCTAAATGAACTGAGCAAAGGAGACAAGGCTAATAACAACCAAGGCAGATATGATCTGAGGTCGAAGAAAAAGACAACAACACCTGATGCTCCTGAGTGGTCCACTAGAACAGATAAGCCCGCTAATGAAGTAGCAGACAGTCACAGAGGTAAGAAGCACCAACCCCTCTCTTCCATAGTCCAGATTCATGTTCCCGAAATAAGAGAAATTCTGAATCTTACATCTTCTTTTAATTTCGAGCATGAAATTCAAAAGATTAGAATTCTTGTACCCCTGACTGAGTTGATTAAACATGAAGGGTTCAAGAAACGCTTCTCTGAGCTTTTACAGTCTGAGACCTCATGCCTTCCCAAAGACTCTATCAATTTACAAGATGAAAAGCCTGCAGTTATCCTAGGTCCTATGGTAGAAGACAGGAACGAATCGACCCCTCCCTTCTACACTTCCCTGAACATACATGACAAGGTGATGCACAACTGCTTGATGGATTCAGGAGCTTCTCACAACCTCATGCCAAAAACTGTCATGGAAGAGTTAGGGATAGAAGTCACCCGATCCTATCATGACCTCTATTCCTTCGACTCCAGGAAAGTTCAGTGTCTTGGAGTTATCAAAGACCTGGTCGTGACCTTGTTTCAGTTGCCCATGAAAAGTGTGGTCATGGATATTGTAGTGGTCGATGTCCCCCCCAAGTTTGGTATGTTGTTATCAAGATATTGGATAAAAAGACTGGGGGGAACTTTGCAAATGGACCTCACATATGCTACTATCCCAGTGTTTGGAGGAGAGCATAGAAGGCTATACAGAGAATCCCAACTGGCCTATATAATCGGTGATGAGGCCAACCCTACCAACCATCCCATTTTTTCCTTAGACACTGATTTAGGTTCCAGTGTGCTACAACTCACCAATATTCCCAAACCTCCTCTTAAACTCAGAAAGAAGCCCACCATTTCCCCTAAATTTCCTCCCTCCATCACCCCTATCTGGAAAATGTTCTTTGATGGAGCCTCTTCCAGGGAAGGTGCTGGGGCTGGGGTGATTTTTGTGTCACCTGCTCAGGAAACCATATCTCTATCATACAAGCTGGAATTTGAAGCTAACAACAATGTGGCAGAGTGTGAAGCTCTCGTCCTGGGGTTGAGAGCTGCAAGGGAAATGGGAATTCAAGAGGTAGCAGTGTTCAGTGATGCAGAGTTGGTGGTCCAACAAATCAGAAGCGCTTACCAAGCTAAGCATCCTCGACTCAAGAGTTACAGAAATGAGGTATGGGACCTAATTGACAGTTTCTTCTCAACATTTAACATTTCTTTCATCCCAAGAGAGGAGAACACAATGGCAGATTCCTTGGCTACATCAGCAAGTAATTTCAAAGTACCCTTGCCGCACAAATTCAGATATGATGTGGAAGTAAAATACAGGCCCTCCATACCTGACAACGTCAAACATTGGAAGGTTTTCAAGGATGATCTCGAGGTCAAGAAATTCTTGGAGATTGTCGAAGAATTTTTAGAGATGCATATCGACCAAGACTCTGTCTCTGAAGAAGAGCTTGATGGGGGTAATTTTCTGAACAAGATTGTAGAGCGTAACATTGTGCAGCTGCCCAGCAATCATATTCCGAGAGGAATGGTTCCTCTGGAAAGGCTTTTTGATAGAAACGATGTGTCATTAAAAGGGGAGACCACAAAGGATGACACTGATACTATTCAGTGCAACATTGGGATCGAGAGTGAGCCCAAGTTTGTCAAATTGTCAAGAAGCTTGACAGAGGAGCAGAAGTTCGAATACACTGGACTTTTGAGAGAATTCGCTGACGTGTTTGCTTGGACCTACGAAGACCTCAAAACATATGACACTTCTGTCATCGAGCATAAAATCCCATTAAAAGAGGAGGCAAAACCATTTAGGTAGAAGTTGAGATAGATCAATCCTATGTTGCTGCCTATCATGGAGAGGGAAGTGAAGAAGCTGCTTCAAGCTCAGATCATTGTACCACTAAGGTATTCAGAGTGGGTAGCCAACTTGGTGCCAGTAAGGAAAAAGAGTGGAGAGATCTGGCTCTGTATAGACTTCAGAATCCTGAACAGGAGCTCACGAAAGGATAACTACCCCTTACCAAAGATGGAACATATGCTGCAGAGGGTAACATGAGCTTCCAGGATGTCCATGATTGATGGTTTCTCTGGCTACAATTAGGTCTCTGTCCTGCCTGAGGACAGGGAAAAGATCGCATTTACCACTCCATGGGGCACATTCATGTACGCCAAGATGCCGTTTGGATTAATGAATGCAGAGGCAACGTTTCAGCGTGCCATGGACATAGCTTTCGTCAGAAAAAAGAATAAATTTGTGGTTGTCTATTTGGATGACATCACAGTGTTTTCAAAGTCTAATAAAGAACATTGTCGTCATCTCAGGAAGGGTTTCCTGAAATGCAGGAGTTTTGGCATTTCATTAAACCCCAAGAAATATCTGTTCGCCATGCAGGAGGGAAAATTACTAGGCCACATAGTATCAGTAGAAGGAGTCAGGATTGACCCTAGCAGAGTTGAAGCAATACAGGCCTTATCAATCCCGAGGTCCAAGAAGGAGGTCCAATCCTTCCTTGGTAAGATCAATTTTCTGAGGAGGTTTGTGCCTAACTTTGCTGAGGAAGTAAAACTTATAACAGCCATGCTAAGGAAAGGAAATGAAGTGAGGTGGACTTCTGAATCACGACATTCCTTTGAGAAAATAAAGAAGGCCCTGACTGAAGCTCCCATGCTTATTAGTCCCGACTACTCAAAGGATTTCCTTATTTTCTCCTTTTCCTCTCCTGACACGGTGGCTGCTATTTTATTACAGACAAACAAGGTCGGACTTGAGAAACCTATTTCCTATTTCAGACGAGCATTGAGGGATGCCGAAGTCAGGTATAACACTATGGAGAAGCAGGCCTATGCCCTAGTAAAGGCTCTCAAGGCATTCAGAATCTATGTCCTGCAGTCAAAAATCATCGCTTACGTCCCCTCAGCTGTTGTTAAAGACATTCTCATCTAGCCTGACATAGACGGGAGAAGGAGTAAGTGGATGGCCAGGATTCTGGAGTTTGACCTGGAAATAAAGCCTACCAAATTGATCAAAGGTCACGGCTTAGCCAAGCTGTTGGATGAAGCCAATTTCCAAGCTTTGGGGATAAGTTTCATCAACAAATGCTTAGGAATCCAGCAGGGTCGGCTGTCTGAAAGAGACCCTCAAAGGGAGCCCCCATTGGCCCGATGTCCTTGGTATAAGGATGTCATATACTTCCTGCAGGAGTTGCAGCCTCCAGATGGCCTGCCGAGAAACAAATCAAGAACTCTGAAGCTCATGGCAGTCAGATATTACCTTATTGATCAAATCTTATACTGGAAAGACCCCCTGGGGGTACTGTTAAAATGCATGGACCCACAAGAGGCCGACAGGATCATGTTTGTATTTCACAACGACCTATGTGGAGGACACCACTTCTGGAAGGCCACAACCCACAAAATCCTCAGGTTTGGATACTATTGGCCCACCTTATTCACTGACGTCTGCAGAGGGGTCTAGGCTTGTATCAAATGTCAAAGATTTTCAGGAAAGCAACAGCTCAAGTCTCTACCTTTACAGCCTGTAGTTATTTCGGGACCCTTCCAACAATGGGGCCTAGATTTTATTGGAGAAATCCACCCTGCTTCCAGTGGGCAGCACAGATGGATTTTGACTGCCACAGGCTTCTTTACCAAATGGATTGAAGCTATCCCCACCAGGAGTGCTTCCCACAAGGTAATTATTGGATTCTTGGATGACCTCATCACAAGATTCGGATGCCCACGAAAGATCGTTACAGATAATGTAACTTCATTCAAGGCTGAACCGCTGGTTAGGTTCTGTGAGCAATTCAGAATCAAGCTGATTCACTCCACTCCATACTATCCTCATGGAAATGGTTTAGCAGAATCCTCCAATAAAAGTCTCATAAGGATCATCAAAAGATTATTGGAGGACAACAAAAAGGCTTGGAATTCAAAGCTGAAATTTGCTCTATGGGATGATCGGGTGACTACAAAGAGATCTATAGGCATCTCCCCTTTCCAGTTAGTTTACGAAGCAGAAGCTGTCCTCCCTTCTCAGCTGGCTATTCCCGTAGCGAAATTCTTCCAGGATCATCAGGAGGAGCCTGATGACATGATCAGAAGGATTCATCAGCTAGTGGAGGTCCAACAGGCCAGGGAGCAGGCAATGGACAGAATTCAGGATCATCAGCAAAGGATCAAGCAGGTTTTTGATAAGAAGGCCAAGAAGGAGCGGTTCCAGATAGGAGACCTGGTGCTGAAATGGGATGCTCCTAAGCAAGATAAGGGCAAGCACAGAAAATTTGAAGCCCTGTGGATTGAGCCCTTCAAAATCTCAGAGGTTTTCTCGAATAACACATATCGACTATAGGATTTGGAGGGTGAAGAAGTTTTCAGCAGCCCAGTAAATGGGCATTTTCTTAAAAAATGTTTTGTCTGAGCCTTCCGTGGCTCCTGTGTTTGTAAATATTGTTCTTTTGGTTCCTTGTTTTATTTTTATGTTTCAGCTTAGTAAATGACTCCATAGCCCAACAACAAGGCACTGGAACTGCAAAATGAGTCCTTAGAGCATCACAGGGACAACTCTATCCCCCATGGAGCCTAATGTTAGCAACATTACTTGTCTTCAACATCGAGATATCCAGGTCTACAGGTTGCACGAGGAGCGCCCAAGCGCAACGCATAGAAGAAGTCCTGTTCAGACTTAAAATCAAGCGAGCGGGCAAAGTTATAGTGTCAACGGTCCTGATCTATCCACATGAGTAGATCAACGGTTGGCGGGAAATCATAGATAGAGAAGTTGCGTTGAGGTTAAAGAAATGGATCTCACCCATATTGTATGCAGGGAAGAATAACAGTTGTCCGTCCAAAGGATGCATGGCGCAAGATCCAGTCACGTCGGCTTTTTGGCAGTCGCGAGTTCGAAGGGTGAAAGTTCCATATCACTCTGTATTGCGAAGCCCCGAACCCCGAAGTGCCGATAGTGCCCAAAGTTGGGCCCACAGTATCAAGGGGAAGTCTCAGCCATCCATTTGAAGCAGACACCTGGCGCGCGATTGGGCTCCCCACCTTTTCGCCCATCACGGTTTCGAAGCGCAAAGAGAAGCTCCCTCATATCCCGATACGCGAAGTAGCGAGAGCATCCAGGACCTGGGGACCACAACAGCGTCGGGTGAGTTTAGGACCGTCAGATTTGAAGGACGCGTGGCACACAATTGAGCCATCTCGGTGTTTTTCCCATCGCAACTATGATGAGCAAGGATCAACTCCTTCCTATCTGCGAATGCCGAAAGCCCCTATGGGAATAAAAGCAGGGTCACGGTCTGTGGTCACTTGGGAAATAAAAGAGCTAAGAAAAAGGGATCGAAAGCATCGAGTCTAGTTGCCGAAAGGATCCTCATGATTTCCAGGTGCCATCAGATACGATTTCGCTCCTGGTTTCCACTTGGATTAAATGAAGGCAAGAACGGGTGGTTGAAACCTCCTTTCACCCATTAAGTGTGGGGAATGGAGAGTCTGGCAAGCAGTCTACTCGAAGAGGTCCTGTGTATCGATTTTTTCAAAGAAACCATGCCGAAGTCCTTAGCTAGACAGAGAAGTCTACACACACTAGCCCAACACTTAATGGCTCAGCTACCTTCCCCTTACAGGAGTCATGCGCAGTTAAGGTGGCATCTGACAGGGATTATCCGTCCAAATTCGGCTGAAGGGACACCACGCCCTGGATGGCTGAACAAGCCTCTGTTAGGTGAATTTTCCCGAGTATATAGACTTAGTCGTTGTATTTTGTAAAGCATCGGTGGTTGATCAAGGCTCCCGATTGTAAAGTTTTGATGAAGAGCTAGTCGCTCTGGTTAATATAGAAGGCATTTGAGATTTCTTACTTTATGGATATTAGTTTCTTTTCCATCTCTTTGTATACTGTGTTAGAACAACTCGGAATTGGAGGATCCAGTCGAGTCGCAGCTGCTATAGGATGATGTAGGTTGGATCACTGTATCAACTGCATTGTTTCTAATCAGTTCCTATGATTTTCTCAGCGCTGAATGACTTGGAATTGAAGGATTCAGTCGAGTCACCCCTCAACTCCTTGAATCTCTGGACCAAGAGGATATTGGCCTCTGAGTTTTTCGTCCTCAATCTTCCAAAGGCCTGTCGCCCGAGGCAGTCTTTCCCACCTTTCTCACAAGTCTTCCATCTATCACCCTTTAATCCAATTACTAACAGAAGTTGGATCAAGACCTCCCTTTCTTTCTACATACTAGGCCCGGTTTCCTGAGTCAAAGCCATATTTTCTTGAGTCTTTACCCATCCGATCACCCCATTAAACAAATCGTGAAATAAAACTGATGGGCATTGGGCTCTGCTCCTGCTAGCAATCCAGGGGTGACTTCTGACGCTAACAGTATCCGTGGTAAAAAGTTCAGCTTCTGGGTCATCTTAAATTTGTAGATACACTTGGTGTAAGATAGGGTATCTGACTAGTCCTATTGACTAGTCTCAAGAAGGTGTTCTAGGTAGAACAATCATAACTTCTTCTTAGAGTATCCAAATTGAGTGGGACTACTTTCATTTTATCGTGGACAGTCTGTAGTATTTCTGGTGTGAGTGTTAGAATTTTATATCAATCATTTTAAGCCGGGCACGCTATACAAGTGAGATCTCCTAGAAAGGACAAAAATAGGCAAGTTGTGGGGAAATTACCATAAATTCCACTTGGCACATCCAATTTTGATTAGACCTGTGGCATTGTAGAGAAGAAATATCAAAGAACTACCTAAAAGAAAGTGTCATACCCAGAAAGTCCAAAACTTGGGAGATACAACAGAAGAAATATTGTCTAGCAGAACCACCTCAAAATCAAGGTTCAAAAGTGATACTTGGCCAACATGCCACCAAAAAAGGGAACTTCTACACCAAATAAGCCTCTAGAAAATCCTACTTGGAC
>ML777531.1:21672-37267 GCA_009831015.1 Picea engelmannii | reverse complement strand
CTTTTAGGAATTTTTTGTAGAATTTATACAGTCAAGCTTTTTCTTGAAATTTTGTATGTAAAGGTGTTTGAACTGGCTACTTTTTGGCAAGATTCAAGCTCTATTTTTTATAAATGGCTATAGGAAACCAAACTTCCTTATGTTACTTTGTTGTGAATGGTTGTTACAACATTTTACTTAGTATAAACATATATATCTACCATTTCTCGTTAAAAAAGAAAAGAAAAAATAGAAGAGGTAATAAATAAGAATATCCCTTAGACATACTTTGATAGAGCTTTGCAACTAAATCCTCCCAAAGGAGGTGCAGGGGGAATCTTACATCTCTCCTTCACACATTGAATGTCCTTCAAAATGGGTATTATGAATGAATCTAACAACTTTTGTGAATTTATGACACTCAAATTAATTCTTCAGTTGGCCCAAGAACACGAGGTTCAACAACTACAAATTTTTGGTGACTCTCTCTTGGTCATAAAATGGATTAAAAAAGAAGCTCAAATTAAAAACTTCACCTAAGTGCCCCTTTATTATTATATGTCTTTGTCTCTATAGGGACATGAACAACATAGTGGATGACCTTTCCAATGTTGGATTGGATTTGAATTAGGGTACCTCGATGGTTTCTCTATAAATATTACGCATGCACCTTTCACTCTATAAAGATTACATGTGCACCTTTCACTCTATAGAGATTACATGTGTCCCTTGGATATAAAGAGACATTGTTAATTCTCATGACTAAAGATTGACCATAACTTTACTTTTTAATGATGTAACTATTTTTGTAACTTTTTGNNNCATATATATATATATATATATATATATATATATATATATATATATATATAATCATGAGAATTACTAGAAAATAAAAAAATATTTTTCACTCATAACAATAATGCATTCAAATAGTCATCTATACAACCTAAAGTTTTAAATTATGACAACTAATAAAAACATGTATAATTATTGCATTCAGAAAGAGTCACCTTAATGAGTTTAAATATCTCCCAGCCATGGATCAAAATAAATCGAAGTTGTTATTGCCTCTCAAGAGACTTTTAGAAAATTTTGAGAAAATTTTGAGACTTCTAGAAATTTTTAGGACATAAATTTATTTCCCATAGAAATGAAAATGAAAATAAAATATACTTATTAAATTTGAAATGAAAATTATTTTAGAAATTTTCAATCAAAGGATTAAAAAAAAATCATAGATATATATTCTACTTTTCATTGGTTTTTTTTTATTAGGCTTTTCCCATGTACATTAAGAATAATTAAAAAAGAATGTTTGCATTTTTTTCTCTCTCATATCAATTCAAAATCAGAATTGTTATTTTTGTACATTAAAATCTTATTTTCATTTTTCATGGAGCTCATGTATGTATATATCTCCTATTTATTAAAGCTATTTTAGTAATGGAGATTGAGGACCAAACTTTGATTGTGGTGAATTATATTGCTTCTCATAGAGGAGGAACAATTCTACATGCTCTGTTTACTCAGATATATGATTGGAATTTACCCATATTATGCACATCCGACATGTGTCTTCTTCTACACACATCTTCTTCTACATGATACCCATATTTTGCAAATCTACTTCTACACTGTACCTATTTGTGCAGATCTGTTGGGTGTCTTGTTCTTCAGGGTACCCATCGTCTTCTTGTTCATTCTAAGATATTACTTATCTTACCATATCAATAATTTCTTTTAATGTATTGCGTAATCTATGTTTTAGCTTGTGCATGACACATCTTAATAGTGAAACTTCTTGTTCATAGTAAGATATTACTTATCTTACCATAGTAATAATTTATTTTAATGCTTTATGTAATCTATGTTTTAGCTTGTGCATGACACATCTTAACAGTAATATATTGATGATGATGATGTTGATTAACGTCTACTGTGACCGAATTGGTCTATCACACCATACGAGGATAATGGATTACTTGCAATTCTTTAGGATTTAGTTTCTGCACTTGAAAAGCATTAAGACAAGCTTTCCAAGATCACCATAGTTTTGTTGAGTTAAAAGGTTAGGAAGGTCGGTAGTGTGAAAAATATTTTGAAATTGAGATCTGATTTGGGTATAGGCTGGACAATCTAAGAGAAAATTATTTTCATCTTCAACCTTCTTAGTGTCACAAAGGTGACACACTCTTTCATCCCATGGAGTTTTAGGAATTGACCAACACCCGGTTTCACTATGGATCTTGTGGGAATTTGTTCTTATCTTAGTAATGCTTATTTATTTCTTTACATTTTTCAAAACTGAAAGACAATATTGATCTTCTATATTAGGGTTGATTACATCTTTATAATACATAATTTTCTTTTTTCCTCCAATTCTTTATCACACCACATTTTCTCCTTAAATTTTGATTTGATGATACTTTTAATAGTATCCTTATTCTGCAAGATAGTGTCTTCCATGATTCCCCAATAGCTTAGCCAAGACTGGGCATCTTTATGTCATCCTTGCTTGAGTCGATGGTGGATATGACTGGATTTTAAAGCAATTTTAGGAATCCTCTTGTCTTCCATGTTGTTTCACTTGTTTTTATACATTAGGTATCTATTCATAGCCACGCTCTCAATGGGGGAAAGGATTTCCTCTAAGAGGAGGATCAGATAGGGCATATTTCCTTTAATTTTGAGATTATAGGTTATAAAATTCTTTTGTATTTTCTCTATATTTCTCCAAGATTCACAAGAGATGCTACATCCCTAGACTTCACAACCATATAAAATAACAGGCATAACAAGAGTCTGAAAGAGGAGTTTCTTCTTATCCCATATCCAAAGATTGACTTATTTAAAATTGTTTTCAAGCTCATAATAAGCTTTCCATCCCCGAATAATATTTTTCTCAATGCTATAATTCCAATTGATCTTGTGGTGAATATCGATTCTGAGATATTTGTATGAATTCACTTCATCCAATTTGTTGTTTTTATATACGAAGTTATCATAAGTGATCTTATTAGATTTAATGATCATGAACTTAGTCTTGTCAGTATTAACAATCATACTCATATTGGAGCAAAAATCCTTGAGGATGCTTAGTTGGTTTTCAATATTGTGGGGAATCCTTGCGATAAGAACAATATCATCGATGTAAATAAGGATATTGATGAATATACCAGTGAGAGTAGGGCCGACACAACCTGCTTCTTCCAAGCAATCTTCTAACTTGTCAATATATATGCCAAAAAGGGTAGGGGACAAGGGACAACCTTGCTTGACTCCAATATTGCAGTTAATATCTTTCGACCAACCCTCAGTGTTCTTAAAATTGGAAATAACGTTCTCATACAACCTTATTGCAACAACCCTCAACTCGAAAGGCACTTTTATCTCTTCCAAACTATTCCAAAGGTTTTTCCTGGGAACCATGTCAAAAGATTTCGTAAAGTCAACAAAACAACAAAAAATATTGATTTTATTATGCTGGAACACCTCTACGATGATCTTAAAGGTAACATGATAATACATTGTTGAATGATATCCCCTAAACCCAACCTAACCTTTAGCTCTTTTATTGTGACTTTCTAGCCAAAGGCTAATCTTCTTTTCCAAAATAATTCCATAAAGATTGGCTAAAATCGGGTTAATCATAATGGTCCTATAATTAGAGGGAATGTTTCTATCCCCATTTTTAAAAATATGAACAATGACGATTTTCATATAGGGTTTAGGGAATCCCTGTTTGACTGCTAAATAGAAGAGCTTGTGTATGTGAGGGATGAGGATAGGATCTCCAATTTTAAAAATTTGATCTTGGTAGCCTTCAATGTCCTTATCTTTCCCATTTGCAAGCTGCTTAACCCTGAACTCTATGTCATCCAAGGAAAAAAAATCATCCTTTGTATGGAAAATAGGAATGGTGTCCATGAAATTAGAGAACTTGTAAAGAATTTGAAGGTAGTAATTCCAGTCCCTTAAGGGAATCATATTATTTTCTTTAGCATTGCAGATCAGAATTTGTCTCCAAAACTTCTTAGGATCCAATTTAGATAGTTGTGAAAGATTCTCTTTCCTTTTATTGATATAGTAATTTTTTTCCTTTTAATTAGGGACTTGTATGTGTCGGGACAAGATTCCAAAAAATACAACTCCACACTTGATGATCTTGCATTAGTATGATAGGGGAATATATGCATGATTAAATGACTCTTGGTATTCCACAACGGGTGACCGTTCCTATCACTTACGACTCTTCATATTTACATTACAGCTACAAGTAATGAAACCTCAAAGTATTACATTTCCAACATTCCCCCCCTTAATCTGAAGGGGTGTGTGTGAGTCCAAGCATCATTTTGAACTTCTCAATTTTTTCTCTTCCAAGCACTTTGGTGAATATGTCTGAATTTTTCTCATTTGTGGAACAATGTTTTAAGTGAATTGTCTTGGCCTCTACATGATATCGAATCAAGTGATACTTTTTTTTGATGTGCTTGGCTCGATCATGGAATCTGGGATGATTGACCAACTTGATTGCAAAAGTATTGTCAACTAGAAGAGGAGTAGAATTTGCTTGTTTCTCCTGTAAATCTTCAAGTATTTTCCTGAGGTACACAATATCCTTTGTTGCTTCTACAACTGCCACATATTTTTCCTCTGTTGTGGAATCTTTTGGAACTGATTGTTTGCATGATATCCATGAGACAATGGTTGATCCAAATCTCATGAGATAACCTGAAGTTGACACTCCATTTTCCTTATCCCCATCAAAGTATGAATCAGAATATCCAATCAGGTTGAAGTCATCTACCTTAGATTACTTGAGTCCAAAATATTTAGTTCCTTTTAAGTATTTTAGATCTCTCTTTGCAACAAAACAATGTCCCTCACAAGGTTTCAGCATGAACCTGAAAATAATTCCAAAAAAAAATGAAACGTCTGGTCTGGTGGTAGTAAGATAGATAAGACTTCCAACAAGTTGTCTATACTTGGTTGGATCCTCAAATTCATTCCCTTATTTTGATGTGAGCTTCAAATTCTGTTCCATTGGAGTACAAGCAAGATTACACTCAGCCATGCCAAACTTGTTCAACAGTTCTCCAATGTACTTCTTTTGGTAGATGAATATGTACTTTGGATTTGGTATCAGTTCAATGCCCAAATAGTAGTGAAGATGTCCCAAATATTTCATCTCGAAGCCTTTCTTCAACTCTTTCTTTATGAATGCAATGTAGCTCTCATTGTTCCCTATTATGAACATATCATCTACATATACTACAAGATATACAACAATTTTTCCAACTTTCTTGACAAAAAAAGTTGCATCATCAAGATTGAAATGCTTGAAATTTAATTTCAGAAGGTGCACGGTTAACTTTTCATACCATGTCCGCAGTTCTTGTTTTAAGCCATACAAGGATTTGATGAGCTTGCATGCCTTATGTTCTTGTCCCTTCACAACAAATCCTTCAGGTTGAGACATTAACACATTCTCTTTCAAGTCTCCATTCAAGAAATCAGTCTTCACATCCATTTGATGAATTTTCCATCCATTTTGTGCTTCAATGGAAAATAGAGTGCAGATGCTAGCCCATTTTGTTGTGGGTGAAAAAGTATCTTCATAATCAGTACCTTCCTTCTGTGCAAATCCTTTTTGCACGAGCCTTGATTTGTGCTTGTCAAGTGAGCCATATGATATGTACTTGTTCTTGAATACTCACTTGCATCCAATTAGTTTGGTTACATATGGAGGGTCCACCAACTTCCATGTCCAATTCTTGATGACAACATCATAATCCTTCTGCATGGATTCTTTCCATTGAATCATCATGAGAAGTGGCTTATTTAAAGGAATTTGGTTCATGATTAGTAGAAAATTTAGTTTACAATCATATGAATCATCCATATCTTCTACATCACTTGAGTTTGAATTATCTACATTCCCTCCATCTTGTTTTGAGGACAATATGGTTCCTGTCTTTTGGATCTCATCAGGATGAACAATTTCAAGTGTTTTTGTGAGCCATTTTGGTGTAATTTTTTGAGATGGTCTAGGTTGTTCGATTGATTGAGATGGTGTTGAGTTCTCATCAAGCCTCAAATTTTCAATCTTCTCAATCACATCATCCAACTAAAATTTAGATTTTGATGAAGTGGAATGAACGTTTTCATGTGGGGGAGATGGTGCTACACAAGGAGATTCCAAATATTGACCCTAGATAGGGATCCCCATTCAAGATGTGGAATCTAATCATCAAATTCATGATATGTCTTTACATGAGTGAATCTATACATATGATTAAGCTGCCTCTCAACAATTTTGTCTTTCTTGGTGGATTTAAGAAATATCACATCTCTGTAAAGGATGAACATATTTTTTGTATAATCATAAAGACGATACCCCTTGGTGGTATTTGATTACCCCAATAATATGAACTTCTGAATCCTTGCATCAAGCTTGCTTCTTTTCTCCTTAGGAATCAAGGCATACCAAGTGGAACAAAAGACCCTGAGATGCCTCACCGAAGGAATGTGGCTATATCACATTTCATATGGAGTCTTGTTTTTGAGAGCATGAGATGGACACCTAACTTTGACATAAACTACACATAGAACTACATCATCCCAAAAAATTAATTTAACATTCTTGAAAAACATCATGGAATGAACCATATTTAGGAGTGTCTTGTTCATTCATTCAGCCACACCATTCTGTTGGGGATTGTATGGAACTGATGTTTTATGTTTGATCCCATGTTAGAGAAGGTAACTTTAAAATTCATTAGAAGTATATTTTCTTCCATTATCAGTGTGAAGAGAGCCAATACGATACTGAGCTTCATTTTGGATCCATACATGAAAATTTTTAAATATTTCAAAATCTTGAGATTTGTCTTTTAGCAAATACACCCAACACATTCTAGTTTAAGCATCAATAAAAGTCATGATATATTTGTGTCCATTTGCAGAAGGAATAGGCCTAGGGAAACATAAATCAAAATGAATTAGTTCAAGTTTTCTACATGCTCTGGAAGTGGAATCATGGAAATATTGGTTTCTATGCTTTCTATGTATACAAGAATCACATTGTTTAGTTTTGTAGGAATGGTGGGAAGACCAGAAACAACATTCTTTCTCAATGAATGAAGATTGTCATAATTAATATGGACAAATATAGCATGCCACAAAAGACTAGATGGAATTATTCATGAGTCATGATGAGAGAGGTATGCAATAGTATTTGTATGAGAAGATGTCCCACTCAAATTCAACAGTCTGTTGTCTTCCATTCCGATCATGACAACCATGTTGTCAAAATCCTTCCTTATCTCAACTTTTCCACCGATCATATGAACAGAGTGGCCTTGCTATTTGATGTGCACAAAGGACAATAAGTTTCTTTGTAGTTCTGGAAGACAAAGTACATTGTGCAGAAGAAAATATGGGAGTCGAGGCAATTTAATCCTGATGGTGCCAATTCCTGAAGGTTTGAGACTTGATCTGTCTGCAAAGCACACTACACCATCTACATTATCATAAAAGTATTTGAAGAAATCTCTTCGAAATTTCATGTGTGAGGTTGCACCTATGTCAAGAAACCAATCACCCCCCCAAGAAGCAAATGAAGTATTAAACAAATATTTAGTTACTCCTATATTGCAATAGGAAACAACATAGTGAACATGTGCTTTACCTTCTATTGATTTTGAAGTTTTACCTCTTTCCTCTTTGATATTCTGCCATGGAATTCTACAGTCCGAGGCTTCATGTGACCCATTCATTCTGCATCGGGTACAATGAAGGTCAAATTTTTCTCGGGGTTTATGCCAACCCCCTTTGCATCTGATCTTCTTCTTACTCTATCTTCTCTTACTGTCTCCATGCAATATATTAAATGAAGTGATTTGAAAATTCATGATGCCAAATGGAGAAGGTGCATTGATGTAACATCCAAATTTTTACTCACCACATTTTCATAACATAGATTATTCTTTAAGGACACTTGCGTGCAAGTGATCCAACTAAACATGGTAATTTATGATTATCTGATTCATTATATGCGTTTAAGTTTATGCTATAATTAAATGTTGAAATTTTGATATGTTATTTATATTGATGTAGATCATTGACATGTGTTATGATGAGGTTTCATTAGTGTGCATGAAACATGATGCGATGAGGATGCTTATGGCATAAAAAAAAATCCTTGGAATCTGGATTGATTCAAGGAGTAGACTATTGGCTTTGATTATGAGTACTTGATTTTATTACGCATGTGTTATGATGATGATTTTGGTTATGGATTTCATGTATAAGAGTTATTAATATTATTTTTGTCAGTGGATGCAGACATGGTGATTCTTGCTAATCCTACTCACATATGGAGTAGAGGGGTCATACACAAATATCAGATAGATTAGAGAGAGGTGTGGTAGCGTTCTTGTCACAGCGTAATAGCACTCCCACCTTGACCTAAACTGAAGGTTAACGACTACATTGTTCATAACAGGTTCACAACTACATTGTTCCTAACAGGTTCATGATGTCGTGAAGGAAAACCGAGGAAATCGCTCATGAGGATTTTTGAGGGGCACACAATAAGGTGGATTTGTTATTCCTCAGTAAGCCCTTAGTCTCACACAAGGGTGCCAAGTGGAGTATTGACTCCAAGCATCATAAAAATTCCAAACTAAATCAAATGGAAAGTGACACCCTTGGAGAATGTCGGTGCATCTTGAAGGGAACTTCACATGTTAATTTGGATGAAAATAAAGAAAAAAAAACATCATGAGAAATTAATAAAAATTTAGAAGACTTTAGAGAATAAAAAGAATATTTAGAATTGATAGAAAAGAGAATATAAATTTATACAAATTTAAAAACTGGAAACATAATGAAATCTAAGTCTAAATTGGTTATGTCTAAATGAATTTATATTAAAGGGGCATAAGGAAAATTTTAGACTAAATAAAACTATTATAGGGAGAATAAAATATATTGACATGTGCACAAGGTGTGTATGAAATTGATAAAATAAATTAATTCATGAGAGAATGGGTTGTCAACATAGAGTTAGAATCCTAAGTCAAACTAGACTCTAAATCCTAACTAAGATAAGAGTCCTAATCAAACTCCAATTGTAAATTATTTAGGAGACACAATAAAGGAGAAATTGGGGAACTAAGGGACATCTAAGAGAAAATTTAGGAACTAATTGTGGAGGTGGAGAAAAATTCAAAATTATTTAATTAAAAAGAAATAAACATGTGCAACTTGAGGGGAAGTGTGACATGTGTTGGGGTGAATAATCTCAAATTTAATTATTAAAAATTATTTAATTGTGCATGAATTGAGAATTATTTAATTGAAATTTCGGTATATTAATGGCTCACCTTATATTTCAGATTACTTTAAAAACAATTGTGCTGATTTGGAATGAAACAATTCCAACAAAGATTTATTACAATCCATATCATAGTAAATTGGTGTTGTTAAGTTTTCATTTTTGGTTAAATTTATTTATCTAGTGGATATTGTTGAATAGATATGGATACTTATTTACGTTTAAAGGGACAATTATTGGTATTTTCTTGATAAATTAGTGAACTAATTAACTTATAACTTACAATAATTACCTTACTCTCTACCCTTATCGAAGGAAAGGTATATATATATATATATATATATATATATATATATATATATATATATATATATATATATTAGTTAGATACATGAAGTGGAAAGCGATAGATTGATCCTAACCAATTTCAATTTTACACACACGTAAGATAAGTAGAAATTGTGGTATACATAAGCATTGTTTAGATTAATTAATGGGTAATTAATTACTGATGTTATAAATTAGTTGCATGTAATTATAAGTTATTTGATGGTTTTATTTCAAATTAAAATTTTGTCCTTTGTAAAAGATTATTTATTTTTACCAGTTAAATAAAAAAAATGTGTGAATTGTAAAGTCTATTTATGATTATCATAATAAATGTTTATTTACTTGTTTATCTCACTCAATGATTTATTAGACCAAGAGGGTCATTACATATGGTATTAGAGCAGGTTCCACTCTATGACACTAGACTCATTACAACTTCCAATGCATTTTGTTTACATTAAGATATATCACTAATATAAAATTGAAATTGTTTTATGGAAGGTATTATGGTTAGAGGATGGAGGACGATTAAACATCGAGGTGCAGGAGGAAGAGGAATGCCTCCTCCAAGTACATATACACCTAAGGGGCCTGTTCCACAGGGAGAAGAGCATACTACCGAGCATGAGCATGTTGTAGTGGGCGATGTCATGGGTATGATGAGGTCTTTTCAAAGGATGTCAGACGCGTTGATAAATCACCTTGATCGTGATTATAGAAGGGAATATGTACCCAATGAGGGTTCACAACACCCTCTTGTAGCCAGTGGTAGTGCTCATAGAAAACTCGAAAGGTAAAATTTCTTGAGTTCTGGGGTTTCATGGATGGTTTAGCCACCAAATCTTGGTTGGAGAATATGGAAATGTGTTTTGCATTGCACGATTATAACTCCAGCATGAAGGTCCATATGCTAGTTTTGCAGCTGAAGGGGAGTGCGCTTCTTTGGTGGAAGACACTCTTGCCACAATTGAATATGGTCATTGAAGACATCTCTTGGGAATTGTTGGAGGAGAGATTCCGAGATAGGTACCTATATGATGAGTTCATTGAGAACCAAATTAAAGAATTCAACACTTTACGACAGGGTAGTCATACAATACCTAAGTATGAGGATATATTTATGAAGTTGCTTAGATACACTCTGCACCTTAATAGTGAAAAGTTAAAGGTGAATAGTTTGTTTTTGGTCTCAAGTAGAACATCCATGCTAAGGTGAGGATTCTTATGCCTTAGACTTTGCACGATGTAGTACATAAAGTTTTTATTGTTGAAGAAGAGTTGAACAATGGAATTCAGGGTAGGAATCCTTCTAGGAAGATATGCCATACATCACATAGAGTGTCACATCAGCAAACGCTTGTTAGAAAGACTTGTGGGCATTGTGATACACTTAGAGGACCTGTATTTTCTACACCATGTAGACATGCTACCAATCAGATAAATACAAATAGAGCACCAATGTAGTAACAATAGAAACATCTCCCTTAGAAACAAAAACAGTATAGATCTATTCCATAGAATAGATTAGGACCTCAGAACCCTACACCAACAGATTTTTTTTCTTTAACTAGAAGCACCAATGCTAAGAACATATATTGGACTTGTGGAGAGCCCCACTATCATAGGGATTGGCCTATTGAAAAGGAGAGAACTAATGGATCAATAGGATAGACGACAATAGGAGATATGGGCAAGGCCCATAGGAGTCATGCAATGGTGAATAACCCTTAGGTTGAGCATTAGTCTATAGTGCTCGAGACTTCAGGTATGATAAAAGATCGACTGTTTAGTATTTTGGTAGATCCATGAGCTATTGAGAGTTTTATATCTAGTGTTGCACTCAAAATAATTAAGGTGAAGGTAGTTGAACAATATGAGTTTAGATATGTAGAGCTGACATCTCTAGACAAAAAAAAGTTGGAGGAAAGGTTAATGTCTGTAAAATTAATTTGGGTGAATTTGTCGCTAGTGTAACCCGTTTTGTCACAACCTTGAGATCCTATGATATTGTGATTGGAATGGATTGATTAGAATCACACGACGTGATACTTAATTGCAAGATGAAAATATTAAGCTTCATTTATGATTTGGGATAGAATAGAATAATTGTAGGAAAAAACCAATGAGTGTCGCTAAGATTTATTACTTGCCTACAATTGAAGAAAAAAATGCGCAAGGGATGTCAGTTGTATTCCATTTTATCTCTTAATGAAAAGGGTGACACAGAAAGATTGGAAGACTTTCCAGTAACATTGGATTTCGTTGATGTTTTTCTCGAGGAACTATCAATTTACCGCAAAAAATAGAATTGGAATTTACTATAGATTTAAAACCTTGAACATAACCAATTTCTAGAATGACATATTAGATATCGACACATAAATTGCAAGAGTTAAATATGCAATTGAAAGAGTTATTATATTTGGGACTTATACATCCAAGTGTATCACTGTGGGTGCACCAATAATTTTTGTAAGAAAGAAGGACATATCATGGAGGCTTTGCATT
The DNA here is from genome assembly GCA_009831015.1 of Picea engelmannii. Classification (NCBI taxonomy): domain Eukaryota; kingdom Viridiplantae; phylum Streptophyta; class Pinopsida; order Pinales; family Pinaceae; genus Picea; species Picea engelmannii. The sequence goes on along the minus strand of ML777531.1, from coordinate 25,104 downwards.
GACTATCGTCAATTAAATAAGGCCACGATTTAATGAAGGGGGAGAAAGTGTTTTCAAAGATTGATTTGGGGTTAGGATATCATCAGTTGACAATCAAAGAAGAATACATTCCTAAAACAACGTTTAAGACAACATTTGGACATTGCAAATTTATTGTATTACCATTTGGTTTGACAAATTCCCCAGGCATATTCATGAGTTTTATGAATGGGGTGTTACGCGAGTACTTTTACAAGTTCGTACATGTATTTATTGACGATATATTAATTTATCTCAGACAAAAGAGGAGCACGACTAACATCCTAGATTAGTTTTGTAGTGATTAAGAGAAAACAAGTTGTACAAAAGGTTGTCGGAATGCTCTTTTTATCAAACAAAGATTCATTGTTTGGGACATATTATTTCTAGAGAAGGTATTGTTGTGGATCCATTGAAGGTAGAGGTTATCATGGAATGAAAAGCACTGAAGAATGTGAAAGAAGTATGTATTTTTATGGGATTAGAAGGTTACTATCGATACTTAGAAGAAGGATTTTCAAAAATAGAAAACCCAATTATGGAGCTGCAAAAGAAGAATACAAATTTTTTATGGTCATAGAAATGTGCAAAAACATTTCAGAATCTTAAAGAATTATTAACAACATCGATATTGAAAGTTCCTGATATGGACAAGGAATTATTAGTATGCATTGATGAATCTAAAGAAGGATTGGGTAGAGTATTAATGCAAGAATTTTGAGTTATCACATATATTTCAAGGAAACTAAGAAGGCATGAAGAGAATTATGCAACACATGATTTTGTATTATTAGTGATTTTTTATGCCTTACGAGTTTGGAGACACTACTTTATTGGACGAAAATTCGAGTTGAAAATTGACCATAGTGGATTAAAACACATTTTTACACAGAGTTGTAACGACCCCAATCGTTACAACTACATGCGATGCAAAGCAAGTGCAATTTTTTATTTTTTTTAAGCAGGAAGGCAACCAACGACAACAATTAATCAACACAACTTGACGACGAACACAACTTACTCATTCAGGCAACTGATAACAATGACTTAGCACACTAGAACATAATTCAACTAGACAAAGCACACGATAATCAAAAGACAGATAAAAGTGGCTACCCACTGAATCAAGCAAGAAAACACCTATAATATAAAGGACAACATCAACAACCTGACACAACAGCTTGAGGACCCATAACTAGTAACCTCTACGGTGCACAAAACCCAACACATTAAGGCATTACAAAACTAATTACCAACATCTATTACAATGAACAAAAGGACCACATCGGGAAGCACAAGACTCCGGCCAGGTTATCATTCGCGTGTATCCATCAAGGCGCACAATGATCCCCTCATCAGGAATCATTCTGTCACAGGGCGATAGGTTTGCCAGTAACCATGGTGCGACATAACATATATAGACCTTTAACCCAAGCTAAAACCCTCACGCTAGGAGACCGAATTAACTGTCTAAAACATGAAGACTAAACCCAAGCACCCAATCTACAAGTCAACAAGACACAAGGAAATCTTACTACTATAACAATCATACATCACATTAAATTCCTAATTCCACATAAGTCATACGTTCTTTAAACCGATCCTTCTTTACCATTTATGGGATAACTAACTGTTTTTGTTTGCATTGCAAAAGAGAATTAATATAAGCACTTAATATGATCAATACAATACTAGTATAATGAGGAATTACGCCATGTTCGCATAGTGAGAAGTATAATCTCTAAAATGTACTAGTTGTTCCCTGGTGACACCTTGACTACCTCAATCTGTACATATTAAAATAATTATAATAAAAAAAATTAGTTCATGGTAACTAACTAATGGTAACAATTAGTTTTTGTCTAGTAATTAAATGCAGCTAACTATATATGTTGTCTAGCGTTGATACGTTGTCTAACCATTAACCACATGATATATAAAATTGTTGTCACTAAATTCGCTATCAATATATCTCTGTCACACATTATGTGTGAAATCGCTGCCAATAATTATATCTCTGTCCATCATTAATTCATTGTTTGAATGACATATGGCTATCCATTAATAATATTGTTGTCTAATACTAATGATATATATTAATGATATTGTTGTCTAAAATATATGTCTATCCCTTAAAGATTTCGTTGTCTAACAAATGAAAGCTAATAAAGATATTACTGAGCAAAAATATGATATTGTTGTGTGAAATGATATCGTTGTGCACTATATATCGCTGTCAAATAAATACCTAACAATTCCACACATTAAATACATGATGATTGTTGTCGATCAACCATACAATATGGCTGTCCATTGAAAGTATGATAATGTTTGCTTATTAAATGTATAAATCTCTATTCAAAAACCTAAAATAACAACAAAATCACTATCCAAAGCCAATCCGATCAAACGCTAATCAAATGCAATCAATCACAGTGGTAAAGAAATCACTTTTGAATATTAAATCGTTTCTGAATATGAAAATTTCTTCTGAATATTGAAATCATTCTAAATATTAAAATTGTTTTTGAATAATAAAATCATTTTCTGAAAATGAAAATTGCTTCTGAATGTTGAAATTTTTCTAAATATAAAATCGTTTTTGAATAGTAAACTCGTTTTCTGAAAATGAAAATTGATTCTGAATTTTGAAATCATTCTATATATTAAAATTGTTTTTGAATAATAAAAACGTTTTCTGAAAATGAGAATTACTTCGAAATTTTGAATCGTTGTAGATATTAAAATCATTTTTGAATAATAAAATCATTTTCGGAAAATGAAAATTGTTTATGATATTGAAATCGTTCTAAATATTAAAATCGTTTTTGTATCATAAAAACGTTTTTTGAAAATGAGAATTACTTTTGAATTTTGAAATCGTTCTAGATATTAAAATCGTTTTGACTAATAAAAAGATTTTCTGAAAATGAAATCCCTTCTCTGATATAAAAATCGTTTCTATGGATTGTAGTCAAAATGTTTCCATTAAACTCTAAAGGAGTAAACCCACCAAAATTCTTAATATGTATGACAGTAGTTTCTGCAAAAAAGAATAGTTATAGTAGATTGGGGTTGGAATGCCTTCTGGTAGCTTCAACACTATACTCATATTAGTATTTCATGACCGATACAAAATTTTGGAAGAAAATGGAGCTTTAAGTACACGGTTGGCTAGGCGTTGAGATTTATCAACCCATAAAACGTAGATATTTTCATTCACAAGAAAGAGCCACTACTACATTTGGGTCAAATTCCGACGGCGTGTTCAACGCAATTGCGACTTTCTATTGTCGAAAGACCGACAAACCTCGGACCCCCTCAAACGTCGTTTCACATGACGTCGTTTTTCCGACGGCCTAATTTTCGTCTCTCTTGCGACGTTTCAAACGTCGCAAGAGAGACGTTTCAAAC
>ML777530.1:2718143-2774395 GCA_009831015.1 Picea engelmannii | reverse complement strand
TTTTTGTTGGTGGCTTAGCACCTACAGTCACTGAGAATGACATGAGAAATTATTTTCAGCAGTTTGGCACAGTTACCGATGCGTTTGTAATGTATGATTCGAGAACTCAATCACCTTGAGGATTTGGCTTCATTGTCTATGACGCAGAAAATGCTGTGGATTTTGTTGTACAAAATCCTTTTCATCAGCTCAATGGGAAGATGGTAGAAGTCAAACGAGCCCTTTGCAAGGTGTTCTCTAGTGGCCCTATTAGGCTCCATGCTGAAAATATAACTGTACAATATAACTGTGCAATATAACTGTACGCAATATAACTGTATGCAAACGCAATATAACATACATACAAACGTAATATAACTGTGCAATATAACTGTGCAATATAACTGTACGCAATATAACTGTACGCAAACGCAATATAACTGTGCAATATACATATATTGCACAGTGCAACATACATATATGCAACATACAGTTATATGTACGCAACATACATCTAACTGTGCAATATAACTGTACACAATATAACTGTACGCAAACGCAATATAACATACATACAAACGCAATATAACATACAAACGCAATATAACATACATGCAAACGCAATATAACATACAAATGCAAACACGAATGTAAAATACCTCCAAATTTCTCCTGCGACCACTCGAAACTGCTCCCGCGACCGCGACCACTGCTCCCGTGACACAGACCTCGGCGACACAGACCTTGGCGACACAGCTCTCGGCGACACAGCTCTCGGCGACACAGCTCTCGGCGACACAGACCTCGGCGACACAGACTCTCGCAAAGAGCCTCACAACCAAAAAAGTTTCTAACCGTCCCACATCGATGTGTGGCAATTATATAAAACATCTTTCGGTCGAACTATTGTTCGGTCGAAACATTGTTCGGACGAACAATCTTTCGGCCGAAAAACTATAGTCGGAAAAAAAATATCCGGCCGACCAAATTTCTACACGCAAATCGAGGGCCCGGTTATGGCTCCGTTCGATTTGACATTTATGTTTTCGGCCGAACAATAGTTCGGCCGAAAATAATATCTTTCGGCCGAAAAAGTTATTTAGTTCGGCCGAAAATTTGTTTTTCGAAAATTTGGAGACCCAATTGTCACGAAAGTGTAACCCACCTTCGTGTTTTCACCCCTAAGTCTTAATTACACATAGATAAATAATATGAATGCAAGAGTGCAGTTCCACCAATAAAGACTTGTCACATTTGACATAGTAGTTTCCATATTATTTTGTGAGTTTATATATTCCATCATTTACATTTCTAAGCTCATTATTCCAATATTAGGTCAGTAACAGTTTAAAATATTTGAAAATTTTCGTTGACTAATTTGGGTTGTAGCTAGAATGGTATGCATTCTCATAAAAGTTAAAGTGCAGTAATTAGAACTCATTAATTATTTTGATAAGTTAATCATCTCTTAGGTTCATGAACACTTAAACCTCAAATAAAATATTTCATTAAGTTTCATTAATGAAACCTCAAACAAATGAACTAATCATTGTCCACGGGTTTAATTTCCAGTATTGAGTATCTTGGTTCACTCATACATTGAAATCTTAAGCATTCATTGATTAAACATGGTCTCATAAGAAAACACATTTATGCATAGATCAAAATTCGGGCATAGTATGGATTTCCCTTGTTCATCTTGATATAAATCTATGAATGAAATATTAAGATGTCTGAAATTTCCTTTTGACATCCTTACATTGCTTTATGATTTGAAGACATGTTTTCTTTTTTTATCGGTATCCTTAGTGATAGGTCACTTTATTTCATTTATTTCACTCTAAGGTGTGTTTTGTTTGTATTATTTGCTAACATAGGCTAGAATAGGCTCTAGTTTTTCATTTCTTTTGCTTGCACCTCTAAGTTTACGAACCCTTGGGTTCATATTAAATGTAACGAAAATTATCACATATAATTCGCTCGACAATGGCTCCAAATACAAATATCGCCAAAAAAATATTCAAAGTTGTAGTTGATAGTTGGGAAATGGTGTTCACATAGGGATGAGACAATAGGAAAGTAGATGAATAAAAGAGGAATCATTTTTCCTACTGAGTGAGCACACGCTCTATCTGCACTAAATTTTGGAAAATCAATGGAACCACATGCATAACCAGATTTTCATGCTTTTTCATCCATCTCTATGTATAATTTTAGATATTTTTCATACTGTACAAGAACCCAAGCTTCCCCAGAGCAGAGGAGTGATAATTATTCTAGAAACAACATTTTTTTGTGATTCTAAATTTCAAAGATTTGCAATATAATTAGGTTTCATCTTCATGCCCGTGTAATGGTGTGTTGAATGACCATGCTATTTTGATTTCATAGCTCAGTACCTTGCCTAAGAGGGTAGGGCCCCATCCTTAGTCAGGTATTGCATGTATATTAGCGTAGGATTTAATATTTCAATTATGTTTATTTTCTTCAGTAGTTATTTCATTTCTCAGTTTGTTGCAATTCTAGATTTCATAGAACAACAATTACAATTCGTGTGAGGTTAACATTTAATTTCTTGTTGTTGGGAGTCCCGCAATTCTAATCTTCAATTCAGCTTTGATTCCATTTCTATGAGGTTATAATCATAGACATTACTTCAGATCTAGTTACTGCAATTCACATCACTACAATTTATCTCGTGTTGGAACTCACGTTGTTCCAGCTCGCGTTGTTGTGATTTCTTTTGTGTTGCAGAACCATTGTTGCAACTCCGCTTGTAGTTGCACCTTATTTTATTGTTTTCTATTTTGTGATATCTTTATGCTTTAGTTTGGGATTGATATTGTATTGGATTGATTTCAAATGTGCGAACACATAATTGTTACAACAAAACATGATCATCATTATACTTGAACAAGTCACTAGTAGATCATATTATAGATATAATTTCCACAAGTGTAATTTTAATTTCTACAACTGTGATTTTAATTCCCACAAGTGTGATTTGATTTCTGCAAGAGTGATTTCAATTTCCACAAGTGTGATCTACTTCTTGCAAGTGTGATTTACTTTCTGCAAGTGTGATTTCAATTCCACAAGTGTGACTTTTCTTTCCTGCAAGAGTGGTATTTAATTTTTCTACAACTCGAGAAATATTCTATTTTGGCGACTTAATTAAGTATCTTGAGCCCTTTACTTGTAACATTAAAATTACTACAACTCTCTAGCAAAAAAACACTACTCTTGCATTTATGGTGCACGATAGTTCATAAGTAAGATATGACCTCGAATTGATAATTAAATGTACAACTCTTCAGTTGCTTGCTAACTAATTAGAAAGTAATTGAAAAGTCCATCAGATTGAAATCCCCATTTAATGTTGGTTTCCCAATCAGGTTTCAATTGTAAAAAAACCATGTGTCTATGGTGCATTTAAATTCCTTCTGGTTGATCAATTGTTTTGTGATCATTTGTTGCTTTCTTTAGTTCTATAAATTCTTGTGGGGTTTCCATTTGGTAGAGATGCATGCAATATTATATTCACCCATTATTTAGTTATCTCATCATTGGAATAACCTACAATGATATTATTAGTTTGTTGGATTGTTGGTTTAATTAGTGGGTTAGCTACATCAATTATTATTATTCTATGATAGCTTGTATCCTAGTTTGAATGGTCAAGATAATGATGCATAGTATTCTCATAACCCATTTCCTCATCTTCATTTGTTGAAAGATAATTTATGTAATTGATGTGTAAACCATGCTACACCATGTATTAATATATTAGGCACTCTAATTTTTGGTTTCTTGATTGTTGATGTGAATAACCACTAATAAATCCATATTATACAACAACTTCCCCTTAATTAAGTAGATGTATGAAGACCATATTTTAGTTAGTATGTATTTGTTGATTGGCCCAAGACACTTGCACTAACATGCCCACACAAAAGGTGTTCCTCAAGTTCAATGTTCTACTACTCTACACAACCACACACATTGTAACAAAAATGTGTGCATGCTCTATATTGACCAAACTCTAATGAGAAAAATGAACAATAACCCATGTATCACTACCTACATCCATGCAGTTGGACATATTTACTATTGGTGTCTTGTAATTGGACACATGAATGATTTTTGAATGTGTGCTAGGTAAGAAAATTTACACAAGAAATAGAGAATGTTTCTTTCTATTTAAAACAGAATATATATTGTTGGGTTTAAAATGCAGGCTTCTAGAGTTCCACCTGGTTGGTAGAATCATAGTACATTTGTTACATTTATTAATACAATAGTGTTTGTTCTTTATTTAGTCTTTCTAGTATTATAATGTTGGGCCTAAATTTTTTCCATGAACACATATGGGAAACTTATCTTGCATTGGTTCGACCACCATAAGCAAACTAACCAAGTAGTGAACTACTATGAGAACAAAGAACATAATCCTTGAAACCAAATATGAAGATAGAGTCGGCCTCTTATGCATATTAGTGATTAGAAACTTAGAATATTCATACTAAGAATTGCATTCGATAATAAGTTCAAATTTTATTTCTACAGATGTTCATGTTAATGTGGGACAAATTTTATTTTTTTGTTCTATAAGAGGGACAAATTTTATTTTTGCAGATGTTCATGTGGGCTACAAATGTGTGTGTAGAGGGTCTGGGATTCTCAACATCCCACAAGTGGAGGTTATCCCTATGTTGTGTCCATTATTGTCACCTTCCAAGATAGGTCATGTATTGCGATAAGGGTTCCCTCTATCCTCGATATTTCTTCTATTGGTGGCTAAAGGTCTGAAGGATTGCCACATTTTGCAGACCAAAAACTAATGATATTTGTGCTACTTGGAGTTTCAAGAAATTCAACACTCAGTCTATCTAAGGAAAATTTTAAAAATAATTGAATGGGATTGAGAACATATTATCTCATGCATAATGATTTGGGAATCAATTGCTACTAACATTTATTATATAAGAGGACGATATTTTTTTATCTATATCACTTCATTTTTTATCTATATCACTACAGGCTCATCACTACAAAAGTGTACTACATATGTTTGTAATAGGTTATTACTCTCTAACTGTGAGACACAAACCCATGACATCTTCTTTATCACTTGCAAACCCAAGACATCCTAATCTATTGAAGTGCAACATAACTCCTAGTTGACTCGATGAAATCCTTTGCCACTTGTACTATTTTCCCAAAGATAACTTCCTAGGGATTTTTCTAGAAACTGATAAACATACATGGAAGGAAATCAACATGAATAATAGTATACATTGGCAGTTGTAAGCACTTGGTACACATATGGAATTTGGTTTCTAAGACCAAAAGCTTAGTGATCCAGTTTTTAATTTTCTTTTCAAAGCATGGACCACCACCTCACGAAACTCTTTAGGTGAAGATTGTAATGCAAAGAGTATCCAAGAAACTTGATATCTAGCTAGGTTGAATCTAAGACCACCTATGACCTTCAAGCCAACCTGGAATTTGTTATTGACTTTGTCACAACTACTCTTTTATTACTACTTGTAATGTACCTAATCCGAACCCCATTTGTAATTGTGTATATAGGCTAGTGAGTCGTTGGTACCTATTGTAAATGTAAATGTACATATAGGTTCTTGATCTATTGGCACCAAGTTTTGGTTTTGCGTTCACCTGAGTAGTACTCAAGGATTGTTTTCAAAGAAAGGGTGTTCACATTTCACAGTTTTTCATGCACTTGAGTAAGTGTGTGGGGATTACCTAGAAGTGTGCATAAGATGGAGTCATGTGTGTGTGTGTGTGTGTGTGTTTGAGGCTAGACAGCCTATGTGTTTATGGGGATGGTGAACCAGGATGCAAATAGGCCAGTGCGCCTATTCTTGTAAATTGTAATCACACTCAAGTTATTAATAATATCACATCGATGTGCACAGATAGATCAGACGAAAAGATACGGGGCGATAACTCCACCGAAAATGGAAAATGGGGGACTTAAGTCCAAGGGAATATTTTATTAATATTTCTGAAAAGTATAATTATGTATATTTATTTATCATAAGTTCTCGAGGGATGGTAACAAGTCACCATGTGGCTAAAGCTAATTCTAAAGGTGACAAGTGTCCAATTTAAGGCATGCAATATATATTGATATCCTTAGTGTATTTCGGGGAAGGAAAAATCATTCATCTCATTCTTTGATCATTTAGACTGACACTCCTCCAGGTATATCTAGAACTGACTTCCATTGTTTAACCCTTTGTTTGGGAAAAATTGGTTTGTCATCAAATATGTGAGTTGTTAGGCTCGTGAGAATTCTCTCCTGGTGATAGATTTGATGTCAAAGAGGCGGGTTTTTTATCTCATGAAAATTCTCTCCATGTGATATATTTGTTGTCGAAGAGGAAATTTGTTAGGCCTGTGAACATTCTCTCAAGGTGAGAGAATTGTTGACGAAGAGGTGGGTTTTCACACATGTGATAATCCTCTCCAGGTGAGAGTTTTGTTGGGATTTTTTCTTTGGTGCACTAGGAATTAGTTGTAGTGCTCTGAGACTTCGTTTATGGCCAATTTATGAATCCCTGGAAGGAAAGTGGGGAAGTCGAGGGACTATTGAGCAGAGAAGGGGCACACTTCCTTGGGTGGGACATGCATGTAGGGAATGAGAGACTATAGGCTAGTTGTAGTAGTGGACACCTTGGAATGAACAATTATGTTGATTATCAAACCTTAGCCTAACATTAGGAATCATTTTTCCCTAGTCGAGTTTAAGCCTCAGCTCGAGGGTGACCTGTTGCTGAAAGTTTATGAGAAATAGAGTCTATGGCTGGGAGGAACTTCTAAGCTATGCACGTAGTTGGTGACTCTTTATAAAAAGATAAATGTTCTTTATGTTCTTATTTAATTTACTGTGTGATGATTAATTATCTATGTTTAATATTGGTTTATTTATTGTATGATATTTCATATAAGTAATTGTTGTTATTATGTATAATGCTACTTGCACATGTAAGTGTTGTGTTGATATTTAGTATTTGTAGTCATACATGTGGAGTATGACAGTTGTTGTTAGTTAACCCTAGTAATTTAACCTTATAATAATGGTCATGAGTCTCTTAGGTGAGGTTAGAATGGCTGTGCGCGCAGGGACTACTCTGTGTGCCAAAAAATGCTAGATTCTCTTCTGCGTGTAGGGAAGCAGTCTGTGCACACAAGGAGAAAAAAATTGTGTGTGACACCAAAATGGTTGCGCTCAGAGTGGATGACACACATAGTAATTTTGTGTTCTTAGTATGCTCATGCGCATAGTTTTATTTTGTTACTTTCGTTTTTATAAGTTGTGTTAGAAGAGAAAAGTTTGTGTGGCACGACCCAACTTGGGATCGAGCGCGTTACTTCAAGTACTTCTACACAGAACAATGTTATAGAGTAGAATATGCATACTAGATTTTGGAGTATCATTTCTGAGTAGTAAGATGGGTACGTTACATTTTGGTATTAGAGCATTTTGTTAGTCCTGGTAATGGGGAACATTACATATTGGTATCAGCGCAGATTGGTAATGGGGACGTTACATATTGGTATCAGAGCTCCAATTTCAACACTAACCCTACATGGGATGAGTTTCTACTTAAGGAAAAATTCATACTAAAAAGTGATCGAATTTGGAATTATAGCATGGCCATGGTGCACATAAAATAAGAATGCGCAAGTGTGTGCACTAAATTTTGATATTGTGTGGTGTGACAATGGATATGCACAGAAAACAATGAGGCATGGGTAATACACTAAAAATTTGGTGTTGTGTGAAGAAAATATTGTGGTGCATGTGTAACATTGATACACGATGTATATGTTAAATATTGACATCGCGCATTGGTAGGTTTTGAACACCAGTGTGCACATGGGTTGCAGAAGGAAGAAGGAAAGAGTAAAAGGATATTTGGATGAATTCCAAATGACCATGATATACTGCAAAAGACTCATAATTGTGAAAGGGAGCAGTTGATGGGAAAATTTTGGACAAAGGAGTCCAATTATTCACCCAAAAATCAGAAGAAAGGATTTTGACAAAATGGTGCATATTTTTCATGAAGTTGTTGCAAGAATTCATCTAACAAATATTATTTCCCACACATTTTCTAGAATTGACAATGATTAGGGGAGGACAAAATCAACGCAAAAAGTCAAAATACATGGAATATGCACAGAGAACTTAGATCCATGATGATGAATTCATGTATTTGTATGTTGGTTTGGATGTTGATGATACATAATCCAAGGAGGAGCGCATAAACTTGGTAGAAACCATAAAGGGACTGAAAATATATGTCCACATCTATAAAGATGATAATGAGAGGCTTATGAAATACAAGGAGCAACAAGATGGCTTCAATATCAATTTAATGCAAATATTGGATAGAATAGAAAAGAAAATGGATAACAAGACATAGTCAAGCAATTCAAGGAGTCACAAGTCTCATGGTGAAAGAAAAGAAACAAGAAGTGATGATAGAAAAAATTACCACTCGCCAAAGAATTCATTTATGAAAGCGCGTAGTAGCTCAATTACATCTCCTATCAGAAATCATAAGAGGAGGATCGGGGTGGATGAGATATGGGAAGAAATGAATAATATTAAGCCTCCAACCTTTGATGGTGAGAAAAATAAGGATGAATATGTGGATACTAGGTTGTTTTACTTGAGGAAGTACTTATGGTTGAAAAATTACTCTACACAGACATAAGGTATAATTTCCATCTATCAACTAAAAGGAAAATCATCAATGTGGTGAGATTAGTTTTTGCAAGTGCAACACGTTGATGAAAAGAAGGTTACTTTGAGGGAGTTCAAGAGGTATTTTCAAAAGAAATACTTAACCAAGAGATACTATGACAAGAAAATGAAGGAGTTATTTGAACTCAAGCTTGGGAGTATGACAATAGATGAGTATGAAAGAAGATTATTAGAGCTACTGAAATATGTTGCATTCATCAAGGATGAGCAAGTTAAAATTTAGAGGTACCTGAGTGGGTTTCCCTCATTTATCAGTGACAAGATACAATATAATGACCCCAATACATTGGAGGAAACCATAAGGCATGGTAAATGTATTTATGATCAACAAAATGGAAGACCAACTTTCCAAAAGGATTGGGAAGACAAGATGAAAATCAAGGTGGAACAGAGGAAGAAGGGGACTAAGCCACCATTTTTCATAAATACCACGTAAAGACATCCAACTCCCAAGGAGCCCAAAATGAAGGAGACAGTGGGGAAAAAATGAAGGTAACAACCTATTTGATGTTGGGGTTGTGGAAGAGATAATATGTGTAGAGATTTCCCAGAAAGAGGTGAAAAATAAAGGATTGTGCATAGTGTACAACAAGATTCCATAGTTGAAGACATGGGTATAAATGTACCTAGGATTTACACATCCCTGGATAACATGCAGGTTGATTTCGAGTCCCACATGATTGAAGTGGAAGGTAATATTAATGACCAACCCATTGCTATTTTAATTGATTAAGGAGCTATTCATAGTTATCTAGATCCTAAGATTGTGGAAAGATTCCAATTGCCAAGAAGCAAGCTTGGAAAATATTAGTTGGTGCAGTTAGCTGTAGGAGAAAAAAGGAAAATTAATGAGATGGTTAATGCATGTCCAATGGATATGAATGGACTGCACACAAAATCTGATTTGAATATAATACCTTTGGGCTCTTATGATTTCCTCATTGGTATGGATTGGTTGGACCATCACCATGTCGTTATAGATTGTTACAATAAGGAAGTTACTTGTTTGGATGATGAAAGAAACTTAAGAACAATTTAAGGCATTCCAAGAGATGCAACTATCAGAGAAGTTACAACCTTGAAATTGAAGAAAATCTTCAGGAAAGGATGCCAAGTATTTGCAGCGCACATGGAGGAGGCACCTAAGGATAAGGTTCCAAATATTGAGGACTTCATAGTATTAAGATAATTTGAGGATGTATTTAAAGAGATATTGGGGTTTCCACCAAAAATAGATATTGATTTCTCTATAAATCTAATGTCGCGGAAAATCTTGTATCCGAGACTCCTTATAGGATGAGTACACCATAGTTGAAGGAATTACAGATGCAACTTAAAGAGCTTCTGAAGAAGGGGTATATACACCCAAGTTTGTCACCTTGGGGTGCCCCAGTATTGTTCATTAAGAAGAATGATGATACTTTGACGCTTTGTATTGAATTTAGGCAGTTTAACAAGGTAATGATAAAGAACAAGTATCATTTTCCAAGGACAGATGACCTATTTGATTAGTTGAGGGGCGCACAAATATTTTCAAAGATTGATCTCAGATTTGGATATCACCGAGTGATAATTAAATAAGAATACATCAACAAGACTACGTTTAGAATGAGTTACAAACATTACAAGTTCACAGTGGTTCCATTCAGTTTGTCAAATGCACCAACTTTGTTCATGTGTTTGATGAATGGAATTTTTATAAATTACTTAGATAAGTTTGTCATTGTATTTCTAGATGACATACTTTTTTACTCAAAATATGAAGAAGAGCACGAGAAACACTTAAGAATGATGCTAAAATTATTGAGGGAGCATCAACTGTATGCAAAGTTGAGAAAATGCGCATTTTACTTGCGACAAATTCATTATTTGGGTCATATCATTTCCAAGGAAGGAATAGTTTTGGATCTGGAAAAGATAAAGGTCATTAAGGAATGACCAACACCAAGAATTGTCACAAAGGTGAGGTCCTTCATGGGATTTCAGGTCATTACAGAATTTTTATTGAAGGCTTCTAAAAAATTGCACACTCAATTACATCCTTGCAAAAGAAAGGTGTACGATTTGAGTGGACTTCTGATTGTGTAAGGATTTTTCAGCACTTGAAGAGTTTGTTGACAAGTGTGCCAATTTTGAGAATTGTTGATTCATATGAAGACTTTATTGTATGCATAGATGCTTGCAAAGAAGGAATTGAGGAAGTACTTAGTCAGAATGGGCATGTGATATGCTACAAATAAAGAAAGTTAAAGGAGCATGAAAGACTCTATGATATTCATGACTTAGAATTGGAAGCCATAGTGCATGCCTTGAAGATGTGGCAGAACTATCTCATGGGTAAAATATTTGAGTTGAGAACAAACCATACTGGTATGAAGTATCTATTTGGACAACCAAGTTTAAATTTCATAAAAAGTAGGTGGTTCAAATTCTTTAGTGAGTATGACTTTGACATAAATCATATCAGATTAAAAGAGAACAAGGTGGATGACTCACTCAACACAAGGGTAAATGACATGCATGATAGATCCATTAGCATGTACAAATAAGATTTGTGTGACAAAATTGTATATGTTTCCAAATTAGATCAATGTTGTGTGGACATAAAGGAGAATTTACAACAAGGTATGTCGCAACAGAAATTGGTAGGTTATGAGCTAAAAAAGGATGGAATCCTCATGTATAGGCACAAAGTCTATGTTCGAAATGTTCGAGAGTTGAAAAATTTGTTATTGTAAGAGATGCATAAAGTTCCTTATGTTGGACACCCAAGCTACTAGAAGACAATTGCAGCAATAAAAAAATAACACTATTGGCCACGCATGAGAAACGAGGTTGTTGATTTTGTTGCTAGATGCCTTGAATGTCAAAAGGTCAAGGTCGAGCCTAAACATCTAGCTGATTTTCTACAACCTTTTCCCATTCCTTAGTGGAAGTGGGAAGTTGTAACCATGGATTTCATTACTAACCTACCTAGGACTATTAAGAAACATGATTCTATTATGGTAGCAGTGGACTAGCTTACTAAATTTGCCCATTTTATTCCAGTGAAGTCGGCGCATAAGGAAACCAACATTGTGGAAATATACATGTGATAAATTGTTAAGTTGCATGGTGTACCTAAGAAAGTTATGTTTCACAGATATTTCAAGTTCACATCGAACTTTTGGAAATGGATATTCAAAGGATTTGGCACAAATCTGAACTTTATCACAACATATCACCCTGATATAGATGGAAAAATAGAGAGGGTAAATCGGGTGATTGAAGATATGCTCAAAATGTATGTGATGGATAAACCATAAAAATGGGAAGACCACCTTCACTTGGTAGGGTTTGCTTACAACAATGGGTATCAAACATATTTAAATATGAGATCATTTGAGGCACTTTGTTGGCACAGGAGCAGACCCAAGGTTCAACGCTTCAACAATGCACCAACAAAACCCTAACTACCGACCCTTTTGGCAACACCTATGAAGAATATGAAGTCTCACCCAAGGTAGAGGCAGGGGCAGTTGCAAGAATTAAGTGTCTACAACCTAGCTGGGACACAGATCTATGATCATAGTACTTAACAAAGTACTTAGCAGTTAACGTTCATTAATATTTAACTCTTATCCACTTCGTAGGAGATAACCCTAATTACAGACATCACAATATTCAACAATATCTAACACATCCAAGCACTTAGCATATAGAAATAGATCATATATAGAATTCATTCACATCACTAAGCACTAAGCTACTATATCTAATGCATCTAACATATATTTCTACACTAAGCATAACTCAAATAACAACTATAATGGACAAATCAACCACAACATAGGATATACATGGTTCACCCCCAGCGTGGGGCTATGTCCACCAACTCTTCTTCTCTTTATTATCTTCATTCAATGCACAGAGAAACAAAACCCACTTCGCATAGGACAGGAGATCTGTGCGCACCTCACCAGATCCTCCTTCCCTGAGTTAGGTCACAGAAAAAATCCTTCTTACACAGTCTGCACACTAGCCTCTTACAATCACTTGCACTTATCTCTGCAAGTCTTAACACATAGTATGTAGAAATCCTATAGCTCCGCACTAAGCCACAAACATTCACTATTACTTCTTCACTACTTTCTTACATTGCCTAGATATCTATTTATACATTGAAAATGGGGCCTAAACATGGGTAAAACCATGGGTCGACATCCCATACCTGTTACATAAACCCTAAACCAAAAATTCCCTAAAAAGGGGCCCAGATCCCACGATCTATGCTTCGCCTTCGACCAGCCTGTCAAAGTCCCAAAAATGGTCAAACATGACCAAGGTTCTCCAAAAATTGGTCAAGGGCCAACATGCCCCAAACACTCACCTGTGACTCGTCTCCTGAGTCACTCTGATTTGGGTAACTCTGCCTCAAAGGACTATATCTTGGCTCATGTTACCCAAAATTTTGGTCAATATTGATGGTGTATTGATGATGGTGTACTCAGGTTCCTCATAAGAACTTTCTCCTAAGAAAATTCACATTCATCTCTTCCCAAAAAACATACTTTTGAAGAGAGTTTGTAGGTTTCTAATATACTAGGGTGCGAGAATCACCCATTCTTGTAGGCTTCCTTAAGCTAGGGTGCAAACTTCTCGCACTGTGCTATATAGCTAGGGTGCGAACTCGTTCTAAAGCTTGGAAAAAGATGAAGTCTCGATGGTTCTAGAAGGGAATCTTCTAGAAGAATGGGTTGGCATTCAAATGGTTATCCTTTTACTGGTTTCCCTGATATTGTGGGTTCATTCTTATCCAAGTAACCATCTCATTCTCTCCTATATATTGATGGAATTCTCATGGAAAAGGTTAAGCAAGATTCATTGGAGAATTGGTGAAAGAATTGTGTGAAGGACCTAGCTTGAACAGGAGCTTGGAGACTCTAGCAAGTCTATCAAGAGGATTTGATCTTCTTCATACAAGGATTGAGAAAGTGTGTGTGTTGGAGCCAAGAGCCACTGAAAGGAAGCTTGCAAAATCAAGGCAATCAGGTTGTATCTTCTACTTTCGATTAATATGATACAACGACATGTCCTTTTCCCATAAAGTCATTCTCACTTTATTGTGTAATTCCTTGATCATACACATAAGTTGACAGTTGAATATATTTTGCTATCTTCACTTTGGTTGGTTTGTGTTGTCTTGGTCTTGACCTCATGAAAGCATCGGAGCGAAGCGGGAGCAACAGAGACCCTAGGAAGTGATACAAAGGTATGTTACTTGTTCCTTCCTACTAGCTAATTCAATGGTCAAAACTTAGGGAAAGAGTCATGTCCAGTCCTATTTTGTTCTAGATCCAGGTGGATCTAGGGAGATCTGTTAGTGTCCGCACCTACCGATTAGTCCAATAACAAAATTGGCTACTCCACTGGGGATATAACCCGTTTTCTTTGTGGTTTTTGGTATTTTTCCTTGGCCATTTTCTCTTTCCTTACCTTTCTCCATTCATATCAATATCTGAGTCTTCAGGATACCTTGATAGACCCTGTCCAAAGGCCTCTTCAAATTTTTTGTCTTTTTCCAAAAATTTGATTAGTTTCAGACATTCCCACACTGCACTCCACAGTGGCCTGCGAGAATATACTGAGTTCACACCCTGCTTTTAGGTTCAGTGCAAGGTTCTCGCACTCTTCTCAAAGCTCACCTGCGAGAATGACCTATTTTCGCACTGTGTAATACTCTCAGCCTGCGAACCCTTTTTTTTTTCAAAATTTTGGCTTTAAGACTTTTGCATGATCAATTGCCCAGATCAATATAGGTTCCTAACAAGAGTGTTTTGGACCATTGGTTGATGTTTTCTTGTCTTTGTTCTTGTGCACGAACAATCTTAGGAAATCAAGACTCTTCCTGTCCATTTTTCTTGACTTTTGTTTCTTGACTTTTCTCTGCAAAGATATACTCTCTGATTTTGGAATCTGAGTGTGCTTGTTTGGTTAAGAACCGGTGATCAGTTGAAAGTTGAGCTTCTTTGTCATTATCGTTTGCTCATTGTTTGAAAGATCACTTTGCTCGTGCAATTGAAAAGACTAGTTAGTTTGGTTTGCTTGTTATTTTTGTTTCCATTGAAAGAATGGTTTGGGTTTCTATCTATTGCTTGTTCATTGGTTTTTGATTTCCTGCACTCTCACCATCATGGTGTAGGTCCTTTTTGAAAAGAAAACAAACGTTTTTCTTTCAAAAGCATTTTCGTCTTCGAAAGTATTGAAAATCAATTGTTGAAATATTGAAAAATAAATAATAGAGAATTGTTATTTTTTGCATGATTTGTTGCAATTGCATTTTAAAGGAAATTGTGTCATCTAGTTCAAGTTTGATCCGGAAAATTTCTCTTTCCCTCCCGTACATAGGATTCATTGAACGAAAATTGATATATTTCATTATTTTCCATGCATCGTTGGGTCAGAGTTTCATACAACATCAGTTTCATCTCTGCTTCCTTTGAGTAACAACAACCCTTAATAACATTGCGCAATTGTAAAATTTAATTAGTAACTCTTTTCTAGGGCTCTATTACACCAACATTTAGCTAGGCTAGCGCTTTGGAATAGGTAGAGAGATACACTCTCCAAAGAAAAAAACACACAATAGCATCTTGTGTTAAGGAGTGTCAAATTCCATTTACCACATCTTGTCCTGGGAAGCCCTTCTCACACAAGGGTCAAACACGAGGTCGCATTGATATTGACAGAGTTACTCACCCTGCTTTGTTGATATCGTTGTAGAGATCACACGTATTACGGGGGTCACTCAGAGGCATACCCACAATGATGAGTGGAAGCCTTTTGAGTTGATTTCGGGCTAGATAGCTTGCCCTTGTGTGTGGATCGGACTGTCGACTGTCCCCCCAGGCTTTATTGTTGTCGGTGGTAACCTTAGCGGCCTATCTTTCTAGGGTCTTACACAAGGTGACTGTGAAGGGGAAAGTCTTCACAGTACCTGGAATCGACGTTGGCCAAACTCACTCGGACTCCTTGGAGGGTATACCCACAATTATGTGTGGGATCTTCCACCAGGGTGTAAGTCCGTTAAGCAATTCGTCAACGTAACTTTTCCACCCTAGCCTAGCCCCTTCTCATCTCGTTGTTGTGACATTGGATTTCATCACCAACTAGTGGCTTCGGAATTAGAAGGTCTTGTTTGCTTGGTGTTGCTTCCTAGATTTTTTTTACTAGCGCATGTTGTTTGTTTACCAAAGTTGACCATACGATTTTCTTTGTAAATTTTGTCACTCGTTTACAATAGATCCTCCACGTCGTTCATGTAGAATGCAGGGTTTATCTCCAGAGAATCTGGAAGGTTCTCAACCCTTGCCTACAAGTTCACCTGAGGGCTCTCCTCAGCAGAGTGAAGTCCAAGACGTTACCACACCACAAGTGGAACGAACTGACTCTCTAGAACATTTCCGAATTACTAATACTCAAGAGGAATTTTGACTTCACCCCAGTTCTGAGCGACCATTTATGCGACTGAATTCTTCTGGAGACTTAGTTGTTACATCTTCTGGATCACCAGTTGGACCCTTTCCAGGCATATAAGGCCAAGATCCTTTTTGGTCTACGAGTGTTTTTTGACGAGACCTTTTTGGTCCAGGCTCACCTGTGATTTCCGAAATCACCCAACCTGTGATTTCCGAAATCACCCAACCTGTGATTTCCGAAATCTCTAGTCCAGAGACAGTACCGTTTACTACCACTTATCACTTTCTTGGTATAGACACCCTGCGATATGACCACATCTTGACCATCCCTATAGAAATGGCCCATCATACAGATACTACAATTGTTCACAACAGGTTTACCGCGGTTAGTCTCGCTCCCATCAGCACACCGCGAACGCCTAATGTCACCCCAACACTACCACCTGGATACCGTCCGTTGAATGCTTCCATTACCACTCCTACGCAAACTCCATCCGGCTCTCCTAGTGGTCCTTCTTCTTCTGGGCACTCTTTTCCCAGTTTTATTCCGACACTCCCTCAATTTCCTTTTGGAGGACCTTCCTCGTCTTCTACTGGCAGTCTTAATCCTAGTGGCACTATTCCGTCATTCACACCAAATTACCAGATTCTCGTCGGTGGACAATTTCACCAAGGTGGCATGACTCAACCCCCTCTCAACGGGAAAATTACTATTGGAATGCAAATCCCAATTGGAACACAACCCCCAATTGGAACACTACCCCCAATTGGAACACCACCTTCGATAGGAGGACCGACTCCACCTTATGGACAAAACATACCTCCGTCCTTGGCCTAGTATTGGAATCATCCGATACAACATCCTCCTCAATCAACTGGGGAGCAGCAGTTTCCAACTGCGTCCGTAATACCCCCTAGTATGGGCCAACCATATCCAGGTTCGTTCAATCCTATTTGGGGCTCAACTGCTCAAACTCACGTCCCTGTTCCAGGGTACAATCCCATGAGCTACTATCCTCATCAACCACCACCGAATCTGCCTGGGTCTTCACATTATATGCAGACTGCTTATGGTCCTATTGGTTTGTCGACGGGGCTTCCTCCCCAAAGCCACCAATACCCGCAAGTGAATCGACAGTTACCCTTTTTGGCCACTTTGGATCTTCCGGATTTGTCAAGGATTTTAAATGATCCAATTCGTCACTCTCCCCAATGGCCTGCTATACCAACCAAGCTACCATCGGACATCCCTAAATTCAATGGCAAAGCGGGAGAGGACCCGAATAATCACGTTATGAATTTTCACCTCTGGTGTTCATCCAACTCGTTGATGGATGACTCTATTCATTTACGTCTTTTTCTACGAACCCTCACAGGTTCTGCTACGAAGTGGTATATAGAATTACCACGAGGTTTCTTCTCTGATTTCAACACCCTAGCTATGGATTTCCTCACACACTACCAGTTAGCGATCCATTATGAAACGGGGACCGATATTTTGAGTTATTTCAAACAGAACAAGGCCACTCATATATCCGATCACATTCATGAGTAGCGACAGAGACGACGTCTCATTAAACTCGAACTCCCCGATCAGTTGTTGGCAGAATGGTTCAAAAAATCATTTGTGAACGACATCAGTCATGACATTTCCATGGGTGGAGTAGTCACAGAAGAGAAGGCTATAAGTCGTGCTCAATACCTTGACCTCGTTTACTCACAAACGGGTACCCTTCACGATTTACTACCTGACTTACCTCGTCCTTCCACTTCCGCCACTTCAACTACTCTAGCTGCTTCTCATGCAGCCGACGGTGTGATTGGCACTTTCCAGGCCCAACCACATTCCGCCTCAAGCGCAAACCCCAAACCTACTTCTTTTAATGTTCAAAATTCTTTGTCTCTTTCCCCTCCCACCGGCAAGACTTCTGAGGTAAATACAGTTCAATCTACCCCAGCCGGTAAAAACAAATCCAAAAAAGGAAGTGGTAAGAATAAGGAGGACAAAAATACTTCTCAAGCAGAGCGAACCAAAACTACACTTGTTGATGATTGGGATAAGCGCAAACCTCGATACCCTTTTCTTATTTGTGGTGATGATCACTACACGAAGGATTGTCCACGACGCATTGAGGTCACTAAGTTCCTTCAAGGAGCTCAAAAACCACCTGCTCCGGCCATTTTGTCCCAACCCTTCCCGTCTCAACAACAGGCTTAGTTGGTCATTCATGACCAACCCTCATCTTCTACTACCTCTTATGTATTGATGTGTACTGGCGATTCAAAGTAAAACGACATTTCCCTCACCACTCGAGCCAAAGATTATTCCCCCTCTAAAGAGAAGGTTGATGACCTACCTCCTTCCTTGGTACAACCCTCTCCCATGACTCCACCTACCAATGGTCCTCTTCATCTCAAACGACCGAGCCTCGACACAGTTCTTCGACCCCCCCCAAAGGGTGTCATTCAGAAATCAGCTTTCAATCCTCATGCTCGTGTTGCCCAGAACTACAACATTGTTGAAGATCTGGCCCAAGCACCTTCTGCGATGTCAACCCTCGAAGTCCTTCAAAGTTGTCCCACACAACGGAAGGCATTGTTGACAGCTATCGATGGAATCGACCCGACAGATACGAATTTAATAATTTTTGACTTGGAAGATCACATTCCAAGGTTACCCCCTCAACTCGTGTTCCAGATCCAAGTGATTGTCTCTGACAAAAACATTTGTCGAACTGTTATCGATGAGGGTTCCTCGATGTGTGTCATGTCTCTTACTTGCTGGAAAGCCATTGGCTCTCCCTCTTTGAACGAATCCCAGAACACTCTAAAAGCCTTCAATGGCTTCGGTTTTAAGCCCTACGATGTCCTTCCTTCGTTTCCCATCACATTAGAAGGAAAAATGGTCCAAGTCGAAGTGGAATTCTTTGGCGCTCCTCTTGATTACAATCTTCTGCTTGGCCGTCGCTGGATCGATTCCATGCGTGCAGTTATGTCGACCCTTTTTCGAGTGGTATGTTTCCCGCATCAAGGGAAGGTAGTCATTGTCGACCAATTATCCTTCTTTAACTCTGACACCCGTGCTAGCAACGTACCGTTATTTGCTAAAACCCCACTGGGTTATGAGAACGTCGGTGTAGGCCTTCTCAAAGACTCTTCGTTAATGGGTACTTTCCCCATTCCACCACATGATGTTCCATGCTCATCTGTTGCTTCGATCAACATGATCTCCACCTCGATTCACGAACTTCCTGTGTCTCACAACCCTTGGATAGTACCTGACCCTCGAGATTATCTTCGTTACGACAATGAAATTTCGTTAAGTACGGTTGAATCCGCCTATCAGGCCATTCAATCGGAAACCCCTTCTACCCCCTCTCTTGGTGAGTTATCTCCAAATCCTTTCCGTGTCATTTTTCCCACTGACGATATGATCATGTCTGTCATGGAGGACACCCCTTGGGACGATGGACATCATTGTTCCATCCTCTTTCTGGAGCAACATACCATTGAGAACTATCAACGGATATCGACCCCGTCGACCATTGTTGTCATTTCCACCGTTCCTGAGTCCACACACGATGTGTTTTCCGAAGGGAACTTAAGAAATATCTCGCTCACTATTCCCCTTGACATATCCGTCAAACCTGGAATTGTCGAAAATGTCCATATCGGAGATTCATGTTCTTCTGACGAAGTCGTCACATACACATCCCTTTTCAAAGAGTTTCGTGACATCTTCGCCTGGAGCTACGAAGAAATTTTGGGTATCGACCCTAAGATTGTGATACATGAGATCAAGACATACCTCGATGCTAAACCCATCCAGAAACGCCTTCATCCAGTTCACCCACGTAAAGTGGTGGCTATCAAGCTTGAAGTCGAGAAACTTCTCAAAGCCAACTTTATTTATCCAGTGGCTCTCACTGACTGGGTTTCCAATCTTGTGCCGATCGACAAGAAACAAGGCACAATTCATGTATGCGTTGATTATAGGGATATCAACAAAGCTTGTCCCAAAGACAACTTTCCTATCCCCTTCATCGATCAGATTGTTGACGATTGTGCCGGAAGTGAAATCTTCTCTCTCATGGATGGTTTCTCCGGGTATAATCAAATCAACATTGTTCCCGAGGATCAACATAAGACTGCTTTTATTTTTCCTTGGGGTACTTTTGCCTATCGAAAACTCCCTTTCGGTCTCAAGAATGCTGACGCAACTTTTCAACGCGCTATGTCTTATGCTTTCCATGATATCAAGCACATCGTTCAACCATATCTGGATGATTTGCCCACTCACTCAATGCACCGAGTGGATCATCCAACCCACCTCCGAGCCATTTTCGTCCGCTGTCGGTTCTACCATATACGTTTGAATCCTCATAAGTGCGTTTTCTGCATGGAATCTGGTCACCTTCTAGGTTTTATCGTTTCGCGTCAAGGGATCTGGGTGGATCCTTTAAAGGTTGAGGCAATCCTTAATCTTCCTCCTCCTTATACACTTCGCTAGTTACAAATTTTTCAAGGGAAAGCAAACTTTCTTCATCAGTTTATTCCAAATTATGCCGAGATCACTTCTCGATTTATGCGGCTCCTCAAAAAGGGGTCTGAGTTCGTATGGGATACCATCGCCAAAAACGATTTCGAAGCTTTGAAATTGTCCCTAACGCGTGCTCCTCTTCTCTTTCCCCTCGATTACAGTCGCGATGATTTCCTCTACCTTGCTGCCTCAGATTACACCATTGGTATGGTTCTTGTCCAAGAGGATGATGCTAATGCTGAACATGGTATCTACTACTTGAGTCACATTTTAACGCCTACCAAAATCAAGTATTTACATGTTGAAAAACTGGCCTTGGTTTCCGTCCAAGCCGTCTAATGCTTCCGGCACTATATCCTCTCACGCAAGACTACAGTGATTTCTAACTGCAACCCTATGCAACACATTCTCACACGTCAATTGCTAGGGGGAAAATACTCCAAATGGATTGTGATACTCCAGGAGTTTGACTTGGAATTCGACCGCGCCAAGTCTAAGAAGTCCTTAGTATTTGCTAAGTTGATATGCGACTTTCCCTATTCTGAAACGGAAAATGTAGCAGCTGATTCATTACCTGATGAATCCCTTTTCCTCATCAACACTGATGATCTTTGGTATGGCGATATCATTATATATCTCCAAACCCAGACTTTCCAGCCAACTTTGTCCAGTACTGACCGACGTCGAATACGATACCAAGCTCGTCAATATATTATCCTCGGGGATACTCTTTATCGTCATGGGATTGACTTTGTTTTTCAACACTGCCTCACATTCGACGAGGCCGAGAGAACTCTGAATGACTACCATTCTAGAGCCCAGAAGATCTTACGAGCAAGGCATTTTTGGCCTTCTTTATTTAACGACTGCATAATCACTGTTCAAAAATGCCATGCTTGCCATACCTATAATAACAAGATACGGTCGCATCCCGCTCCTCTTCACCCTGTGGTCTCCATTGGTCCCTTTGCGAAATGGGGCATCGATTTCATGACATGTCACCCCCACTCGGCCGGGGGGCATGGATACATCATTGTAGCCGTCGATTACTTTACAAAATGGGCTGAGGCGATGCCGACATTTGACAACAATGGAAAGACTGCAACATTATTCATTTTTAATCACATCATAGCTCATTTTGGTGATCCCCAGGATATCATCACTGATCACGGTAGCCACTTTCGAAACTTCATTATGTCCAAACTTACTGAAAAGTTTGGTCTTCTCCATGAAAACTCAACGCCCTATTACCCACAAGCCAACGCCCAAGTCAAAGAAATTAACATAGTTCTCATAACTATGCTCCGACGAATGATAGGGATTCACAAAACAAGTTGGCACACAATGTTGTTTTCGGCATTGTGGGCTTACCGAACATCCGTCAAGTCCACTACTGGGTTTACACCTTTCCGGTTAGTCTATGGTTTGGAATCCATTCTCCCGATTGAATGCGAGATACCCTCTTTAAAACTAGGTGTTGAACTCCTACCAAACACTTCTGCTGAGGAAGAATGTCTATTGTATCTTATGCGATTAGACGAAACTCGACACGATGCTACCCTAGTCATAGAAGCTCAGAAAAAACGTTTCAAGGCCCAATACGACAAACATGTCAAGCCTCACGTTTTCTCCGAAGGAGATCTCATTCTCCTCTATGAACAAGATAGAGATATGCTAGCAGCTGGAAAATTCGAACCTATGTTGCGAGGTCCTTATATCGTTAGATGAGTGTTGGAAAAATGAGCTTATGATTTAGTAGATTATGATAGTATCCCTTTGAGTGAACCCAGGAATGGGTTGTACTTGAAGAAGTACTATGCATAAAATCACCTATGCACGAGTACTTTTATTTTTATTGTATCATACTTCTTGTGTGTTACTATAGCTTTCTTTTGTCGTTATCTGGTCTCTGCCCTTATGTGACGTTGTGTTTTATTTCCAGATTTCGAAGTCTTTGCTACCCTACATTGGCTTCGCTGATGGCACTATCCGTAGTAATCAGAACCTTGCTTCCGCTGCATGGGCAATTTACGCCCATACAAACGAACTTGTCTCCTTACGAGGTGTGTGTCTCGGCCATGCGACCAACAATATTGCAGAGTATAGCGTTGTTATCGAATTGTTGATTGATACTATCTCACTCGGAATCCGTCATTTGGTTGTGTGACTCGATTCATAGCTTGTAGTACTACAGTTAAGTAATGTCTATACTATTCGAAGTCCTACTTTGTTACGGGTGTATTTTCGAATTCGCCTCTTGGAACGTTATTTTGATTATATTTAATATCAACATATTCCTAGATGTCTAAATACATTAACTGATGCATTGGATAACTATGTATTAGACAGACATTTGGATCATTTATAAATCAATCACATCAATTTTCACACAACACAAGATAAACCGGTAGAAGCCGTCTGTATATATAACGATCAAAAGAGTTTTTTTTACAAAAAAGTTTTGTCCGAGGACCAAAATGTCAAAATATGAAGCTCATAGGTTCTACAAAGTGACGTCATGGATGACGTTCACGGTAACACACGACTGCCTGGGAAACCCTACGGAGCAGTCGACCAATGGACTCGGACACTCCTACTATATGACTATGATAACTTCATGGAACCTCTCCAAGAGGCATGTCTGGAATATCTGTTGTC
Organism: Picea engelmannii; assembly: GCA_009831015.1. Lineage (NCBI taxonomy): Eukaryota > Viridiplantae > Streptophyta > Pinopsida > Pinales > Pinaceae > Picea > Picea engelmannii. The sequence continues at coordinate 2,750,961 of ML777530.1, read as the reverse complement.
AAACCCTCTAGGTTTTGTTCCACTGCTTGATAATCCTCGGCGTCCCATTGTGGCACTGGTACTACCTCTCCTCGCCGATGAATAGGAGAAGTACCAGGAGTTCGGTAAGGTCCCACATCTGTGTCATCAAAAGTGAATTTTGTATTTAGTCTTTGGACGAACATATAAAAAACATTTGCATATAATAAAATTCACAAAAACATTTTAAAAAGAAAAAATCTATACTTCTTACCAAGTTCCCCCCACTGAGCACCCTCGGGCAGGACTAAGTCTAGATCTCCTCGGAAATCCAACCCGGCATAAGCATAATCATCAACCATCATCATCTGTGGTTGCAACAAGTCGAAAAAAGTATCATCATACTTGATAATTGGTCCAACTACGTGTCGGGCCATGAGCTGACACCATCTCAGCATTCTTGGATCTGTGGGAGCCGACAAATTCCACTCAACCTACAGTCTCAGTAAGGGAACCCTCTCGAGAAAGAAGGACACTAACAAAGACCCGTACCCGAATTTCTTCAGGTCGCCTTGTCTGCATTTGGTCAACTGCTTTTTCATGCTACGAAGAACATCATCTGCCCAATTAAAAACTCGAGGTTCAGTACAGTCTATGGAATACTGAAAGTAACTCTGGAGCACCATGTGAGGAGTGGAGCTCCCATCCAAACATGCAATGGTGAAAAAAATAGTGCAGAGGGTCAAATCCCGCACTCCCTAAATAGCTACTTTCCCTTTCTTCCTCTCTGCCTCAGGAACACAGTGTAAGCGGCAGTACTCGCTCATGGGTAGCCCACCACCTATGCTACTAGTCAGGATCATGTGGTACCCACGCCGTGACAGTCCTGTCAAGAAGTAAATGTCCTCAATGTCCAAGGACAATGTGTGGACCCCTACATGAAATACTTGTTGATCGAGATCCTACATATGCACAAGGTACTCCAATAACCTGATTTGGGCCCTCATGCCCGGGATACGAAAGTACTTCAGAAGACCACAGTTTCTCAAAGCGACAATAGTCGGTGGATGATTTCCGGCAATGGCATTATTTTCTTGGTTTTCCCTTTCGCGCCATTCCAGAACCATTTTGATGGCCAACTACCTGCATAAGAAGCACAAGAAGAAGATTAATAACTCTATTCATAAATTGGTTCTCTTTCATTGAGAAAAACTTCAAAAAACATTTATGCTTTGCAGTTCTTGCAGGTGCCCTTTAGGCACAGTGCGAAGTTCTCATAGGCTACTGTGGGCTCACCTACGAGAATGACCCATTCTCGCAGGTCCCGTGTAGCCCACCTGCAAGAATGGATGAGCTCCATAATAACCCCTAAAACAAACTCAAAATGATAGTTTTTACCAATGAAAATGAAAAATTAAACCATGAAAAAGTAGAGGATAAAGTGCCTACCTCACTGTCGCTGACGGTTCGTCGAATGGATGCTCGTAACTCCCGCAATCTGACAACGAATTTCGAGGGTAAAGGGGGGTTTTGGGGCTCAAATAGTGCTAAAGTGAAAATGATATGGTAAAAAGAGTTTTTACTTCTTTATATTAACTTTTACCATGTCATTGAATTTTTTATAATTATTTATTTATTAAAACCTAATCCCTAATGCCCTTTTGAATGTAACTTTTGCAGGCGTAATGACTCTGATGTTCATGTACAAGGATGCAGACATATTTTTTCTTCTTCATCGCATGTTTTGATTGTTTTTTATGGTTTTTGTGTAAAACCTCGAGCTGGGTCTTTGTCCGTTCTCACGCTCGAAAATACATGAGAACGCAATTGAGCATACTTTTATCACTTTTTCGGGATCAACAAGGTTATACGAAAAAGGAATCCCCCTGGAGTCCTCTTTAAGCTCTTTTCAGACTCTCTAAACATGAAAAGATAGCTGAGCGACCTTGCTATTTTCACACTCGATAAAGTATCTGAAGAAAGAGTTTGGTGGGCGATAAATTATCTCTTTTACGGTCTCACCAGACTATTTTACGAAAAAGGAACTGAGAGAATTCTCTTTTAAGTGTTTTTCCAGACTCTATAATCATGAAAAACCTTCGAGTTTTCTATCTTTGGACTCGTTAAACAAACATCGACAGACCCGTAATGGGACTGAACCACTCCTTCCTAGGGTTCGTTAAACATACTCCGAAGGACTTATCCGAAGGATAATATTATATCAACAAGCATATGTTATCCTCCTCAAGCTTGCATAAAAATAAAGAGGTACTAGCCAGAAATGGTGGGGGAAAATTTGGGAAAGGGATATGTCGTCTTCATATTAATTGGCAGTAAGTGTCACTCTTGAACATAACACCCCCTATTCATTATTTGAAGCCAGTTTTGGCAATCCATTTGTCTCTCATTCGATTTGCTACAAGGTCATACCCTGTGTCGTCTTTGAGTCAATGCTACCAAATCATTGGTCGTGTCATTCATATGTTCAAGAGAAGTTCATCTGAAACCTCTATTGAGTCGGCCATCTGCAGTTGTCCATTCTCTCTTTGTCGGCCTTCCCTGTGTCTAGTCCAACTTACATCATACTCTGTTTCACCTTCAAAATCTGTTACTCATTTCGTGTCATTGATGGGGGATACATCAAGGCCCTCCTATGACGAGTTTTGTTCCGTTGACTTCAGCTCATTATCCGGAAACAAGACTTAGAAATTCTTTGGTACCTTGGAACTTGCATGCCTCAATGGCAGGTTTCCTCACTTTCGACAGTGGGTTTACATCATTGACCCCTGATCGAAAGATTCCATCGGATGTTCGACCTCAACTCATTCATTCACACTCGATGGATTGTACTAGAGTACCTTGGGAGTCATTGACATTAATGGTGATTTCCCTCACACTTGTTAACGGTTTCATCAATGACCGGTAATCAAGTGGTTTCTACCATGTTCGACTTCAACACATGTAATCACGTGGTTAGATTCGTGCTTTTGGGTGACAATATTGAAGACCCTGGATATCATCTCTTTGTCCAGGTTGCGATGGACTATGTATAATTTGCGACACATAGATCCACTTTGTATGTCTCATGGCTATGTCATCTTAATTTGAATTTTCTCACATAGATCCACAGTGTATTCCTGGTGGCTATGCTATATTTTGACGGCATGAATCCACAGTGTATGATTGGTGGCCATTACCTATGTCTACAATGTCATCCGTCTGTGATCTGAGTATGGGAATCCCTACCTCAGAATTAATATATATGATATTCTGTAGATGCTTCGTTGTTCACAGGTTTTCGATTAGGTGCGCTCCTGGTTTTCGACACACACATGCAGCTTACAAAGTCTTTCGGTTGTCACTAGTTCCAACCTCATACTTTGGGGGGCATTCTGTTACCCATGATTTTGGTCAATCTTTATGGTGTATTGATGATGGTGTACTCAGGTTCCTCATAAAAACTTTCTCCTGAGAAAAGTGACATTCATCTCCTCCCAAAAAACATACTTTTGAAGAGAGTTCGCAGGTTGTTAATATACTAGGGTGCGAGAATGACCCATTCTCGCAGGCTTCCTTAAGCTAGGGTGCGAACTTATCGCACTGTGCTACATAGCTAGGGTGCGAACTCGTTCTAAATCTTGGAAAACGATGAAGTCTCGATGGTTCTAGAAGGGAATCTTCTAGAAGAATGGGTTGGCATTCGAATGGTTATCCTTTTACCGGTTTCCCTGATATTGTGGGATCATTCTTATCCAAGTAACCATCTCATTCTCTCCTATATATTGATAGAATTCTCATGGAAAAGGTTAAGCAAGATTCATTGGAGAATTGGTGAAAGAATTGTGTGAAGGACCTAGATTGAACAGGAGCTTGGAGACTCTAGCAACTCTATCAAGAGGATTTGATATTCTTCATACAAGGATTGAGCAAGTGTGTGTGTTGGAGCCAAGATCCACCGAAAGAAATCTTGCGACATCAAGGCGATCAGGTTGTATCTTCTACTTTCGATTAATATGATACAACGACATGTCATTTTCCCATAAAGTAATTCTCACTTTATTGTGTAATTTCTTGATCATACACATAAGTTGACAGTTGAATATATTTTGCTATCTTCACTTTGGTTGGTTTTTGTTGTCTTGGTCTTGACCTCATGAGAGCACCGGAGCAAAGCGGGAGCAACAGAGACCCTAGGAAGCGATACAAAGGTATGCTACTTGTTCCTTCCTACTAGCTAATTCAATGGTCAAAACTTAGGGAAAGAGTCATGTCCTGTCCTGTTTTGTTCTAGATCTAGGTGGATCTAGGGAGATCTGTTAGTGTCCGCACCTACCAATTAGTTCGATAACAGCTCGAGCTTCCTCGACCTGTTTCTTTACCCGAGCCTCCTACTCGACAAACTCCTAAATAACCTTTTCGGTCACAGATCCTTCTAAGTTTTTTTCTACTATGGTGACCACTTGTTCCAGTTTTGCACCTCGTCCTTCAACTTCCTCAAAAAGTGTGCAAGCTTCATTCTGCACTGGTTGGAGCTTCTGAGTCACTTCCATCACTTTACTTCGGATGGCATGGACCTGCTGCTGAACCATGCATTTTTCTTGGGACCTTTTCATCCTCTCAACTGTGGACAATGGCTTCAACTGCGCTTGCATTCTTGTTGCTTGTTGCTTTGCCTCCTGGAGTTGTGACTCCAGTGTCCTTAGTTCAGGGTCCTCTGCAGAGCACTCATAATTCTATGCACTTCGACTGCTGAGCTGTTTTCATTCTAAGGTCAATTCCTTGATCCTTTGGACTACGCTTCGAGCAGTTTCTTCCCTTTGGTCTCGCACTTCCTGCAAAGTTCTTGGCACTACTTGTAATTCTAGTTATGCTACTCTTTGTTGGAGGTGTTGAATGGATTAAGAAAGCTTTCCCACTTGACTCTCCCCTGGGTGTTCTTCCATCTGTTCTTGTTAGGGTCCTAACTCACATATAGGAAGAATAATATATTCAGATGTAATAAAGGTCAATATTAATAAGGCCTTTCAATAAAATAGAATAAGGCGGATGTAAGAAGACCTAATACAAGCTTCCTCTTCTAGAAGGATCTTCCTCTAGATGCTTCTCTTGATAGACATATTTTGTATAAATAAGGGTCAAGCGTATGAAAACCCTAGCTGAGAGATTATTGTAACAGAGCATTGCTCGATTGGAGGTTGCCCCCTCGAAGAGGCCTGTGAATATTGCTTTCTGAATCAAAGTGTTATTTTTGTTGTTTTTCTTATATCATTTTTGTGTTATTGTGGAGATTATGCTAGATATATTACTGTTATTCTTCCATTTCTAGCATTTTATTTCTATTCTGCATATTTATTATATCTGGTATCTTGCAAGTGGTATCAGAGCACTTTCCTTGGCATAAATTGTGGGAATCTTTTTTTCAGGGTAGAGACGTATTATGGCGTCTTTAAACCACCGAGATTTTTCGTTACGCGCATAAACCCGCAGTTGAGGGATTCATACACGCAGGAAATACAAGTGGTTCTTAAGCACACATCTGTTGGCCACCCTTGTAACCCCTGTTGGTACCCCTTCGAGTGGTAGCGCATCAGACAACACCTGTGTACGAATCGACCTAGATTTCCTGAAGACCTCTTTAGATAAACCTATCGGCCTTCGGACTGCTATAGTGTCACCAAGAACAACACTCGAGAAGATACTCTCTAGTACCTGGGTAGTCAGGTAGTATGGCTAAGGGTATGGTCTATCCTCCTTAGTTAGTGCCCTGATATATTGGGCCGAGTACTACTGTTGGACCCCCAACGTATATTAGAGAGCTATAGCATAGGGCAAACCCTTGTCTGTAGAACCCTTGAATACCTAACCCTTGGGGGACAGAAAAATAAACGAATTAAAAACAGACCAGATCTATTGCCGCGCAATTGTGTTCGAGTTGCCAAGTAAATACACACCTGTTTCTAGTTAAGCATTTGGGGATTTCATCACCTCAATATTCTTTAGACCGGAGTATAACTCCGCAGGTGTTAAAAAAAAGCCTAGAAATTTTTTCACCATTATTTGAGACATATTCCATTGGATTCATCTCTCTGCCCTTATCACTTTCATCCATATCATTTTTCGACAAAATTTTTGACCCCGCCCACCCCCTTTCAGTTCACCCATCCTCATGGCCCATACCCATAGCCAAGACCTGGAAGCTCGCTTCAACACCATGCAATCTGGTTTCCTAGAAAACCAAAAAGAAGTGAAACAACTCAGTGCTACTGTTGCCTCCATCGATTCATCCATCAATGCTACCATAAATACAACCATGCAGTCCTTAATGGAGGAATTCAAACAAGAACTTACCACCCAACTTGAATCTGTCTTTGCATCACTCTGCACCAAACTGAAGATCCCTATAGATGACCATTTGTCTGAAGCACATCCAAAGAATGAAGGCGAAACTTCCTCCCATTCCCATACCTTTCAGTCCCATCACTTTCAACGTGACATACGCCTTCCGCGAGTGGACGTGACCAAATTTCATGGCTCGGACCCCACTGGTTGGGTAACCCAAATGGAACATTATTTCTCTTTATATGGCATTACCGATGACTTGGCCAAACTCCGGTATGGTGTTCTCCATCTAGATCAAGAACGTTGGCAATGGTGGCAATGGAGAAAAACTTCCCCTCAAGGGTATATTGCTTGGACCCAATTTGTGACTGAGCTTTATGAACGCTTTGACATGGACACCAACCATTTGGGTCATTTGAAAAATTTGAAATAGTCTGGAACAGTAGAAGACTTCATAGCTTCCTTTGAACGCCTGGATTTTCAAACAGAGGGCATGATTGATGCTTTCTTTCAAGAGTGTTTTATTAGTGGCCTCAAGGAGGAGATTTGGGCCCATGTCCTCATGGCTCGACCCTCGACTTGGGTGGAGGCTACTATAATAGCTAAAGAAGAACAACATGTTGTATTATCTCAAAATCGAAAACCCTCATTTATCCCTCGCCTTAAACCCGTCACTCCCACTACTCCCTCCACCCCATTAAAAATCCAAAAATTGACCAGGGATGAAATGGTTGAACGCCAACTCAAAGGCTTTTGTTATAATTGTGATGACAAATATTTCCCAGGCCACAAGTGTAAGGAACAAAAGATTTTTATGGCCGTCTCTAAGGACATTTTAGAAGAGGATGTTGAAACTCCCCTTGTGTCTGAGTCACCTGAAATCACTGACATAACCCCTCCCTCAGACCCTCACGAAGTATAACCTGTCATTTCCCTCAATGCTCTCACTGGTTTTTTCGCTCCCCAAATCCTAAAGTTAATCAGTTACATCAAGCATCAGAAGGTCATCATTCTGGTTGATAGTGGAAGCACCCATAATTTTATTCATCGTCGCATTGCCCAAGAAACTCATTGCTACATCCATGCTGTCAATAATTTCCAAATAATGATTTCCAATGGTGGTTCCATGAAATGTGGAGGGCGATGTGAAAATGTGCATCTCCAAATCGGTGACTACCACCTAAAATCACATATGTTTTCCATCGACATGGGTGGTTGTGACATTGTGTTGGGTGCAGACTGGCCAAGAACTTTGGGTCCCATTCTCATGGATTTTAAGGCATTAACCATGCAATTCGACCAGGAAGGCCACCAATATAAATTCCAAGGCATCATTGTTGGTTCACCTGAGGTCATTAGTTCCCATCGCATGGAAAAGCTACTCAAAAAAGGTCATTCTGGTGTCATTTCCCAACTCCATGCCATTCAAGCAACAGAAACACCCCTGGTGCCGCATGACCTCCAAGCTCTCCTTTCTAAACATAAAATGGTATTTTCCACTCCCCATGGACTCCCTCCTTCCCACGGTGTTCATGATCATTCCATTCCCCTTGTACCTGGAAGCCTTCCTCCTATCCGTCCATATCGCCACCCCTTCTCACAAAAAAATGAAATTGAGAAAATGGTCCAAGAACTCCTTAATGCAGGCATTATCTGCCCTAGTACGAGCCCTTAATATTCTCCTATAGTCATGGTCCTGAAGAAAGAAGGTTCTTGGAGAATGTGTCCTGACTTCTGTGCCCTCAACAAACTGACCATTAAAGACAAATTTCCCATTCTTTTCATTGATGACCTCCTGGATGAATTGAGTGGTTCCCATTTCTTTACTAAACTTGATATTCGCTCAAACTATCACCAAATACGTATGAAAGAGGTAGACATTCCCAAGACGGCCTTTCACACTCATGAGGGCCACTATGAGTTTTTGGTCATGCCCTTTGGCTTGTGTAATTCTCCCTCCACCTTCCAAAGCCTCATGAATCATGTCTTTCGTCCCTTTCTCCGTCATTTTGTCTTAGTTTTCTTTGATGATATCCTTATCTATAGAAAAACCTGGACCGACCATCTTACTCATGTGGATCAAGTTCTCCATCTCCTCTCCCAGCACCAACTTTTCCTGAAATAGTCTAAATGTGTTTTTGGTGCCTCAGAAGTAGAATATTTGGGTCATCTGGTTGGCAAGGATGGCATCAAGGTGGATCTGAAAAAGATTGAAGCTATGCAAGATTGGCCGCACCTAAAGACTCTCAAAATCTTGCGTGGATTTATGGGCTTAACAGGGTATTATCGCAAGTTTGTTAAGAACTATGGAAAGATTGCAGCACCTCTCACTTATCTCCTCAAAAAGAAATATTTCACTTGGACCCCAGCCACTGCTCAAGCTTTTCAAACTTTGAAGACGACCATGTGCACCACTCCAATTCTGGCCCTTCCTAATTTCACAAAGACCTTTGTGTTGGAATGTGATGCCTCAGGGAAAGGAATCGGCGTTGTCCTTATACAATCAAATCTCCAGGCACACTACAACCGCTTCCGATTCCACCGACTATTTGGAAGGATATCTCTATGAACTTTATTACTGGCTTACCCAAATCAAGGAATAAATCAGTCATAATGGTGGTCGTGGATTGCCTTTCCATGTATTCTCATTTATGTTCTCTTCAACACCCATTTACTGCATCCATGGTGGCTCAACTTTTCATTGACCGGGTATTCAAGCTTCATGGCATGCCACACTCTATTGTTTCTGATCGTGACCCAACTTTCACAAGCAATTTTTGGAAAGAACTGTTTAAGCTCCAGGGCACCCAATTGCATCTCAGCATGGCTTATCATCTCTAGACTGATGGTCAAACGGAAGTTGTCAACAAGTGTTTGGAAACATATCTGAGGTGTTTTTCTTCTGAAAAACAACATCAGTGGGTTCAATGGCTACCCCTAGCCGAATGGTGGTACAACAATTCCTACCATACAGCTACTCGCATGACTCCTTTTGAAGAAGTATATGGACAGAAGCCACCTTCAGTTCTCTCATACTTACCGGGTACCTCGAAGGTCCAGGCGGTTGACCAAACACTTATAGTTCGAGAGGATATTCTTTGTACCCTTAAAGAGAACTTGGTCATGGCACAAAATCGCATGAAGCAACAAGCAGATCAAGGTCACTCTGAACATCAATTTTCAGAAGGGGATCAGGTGTTTCTGCGACTGCAACCATACAAGCAAACTTCCCTCAAGGTTGAGCATTGTTAGAAGCTAGCGCCCAAATTTTATGGTCCTTATACAGTTCTCAAACGTGTGGGACAAGTCGCATATCAGTTAGCTATGCCCAGTCAGTCGAAGCTACATCCAGTTTTCCATGTTTCATGCTTAAAGAAGGTGATTGGAACTCGGTGTCAAATTCAAACCAACCTTCCTCAGTTAGCTGAAGAAGGATCCATTTGGCTACAACCAGAAGACGTTTTGGACCAACGTGAGCATCACCTACGTCAACGAACCATCAAGGAAGTGCTAGTCCAGTGGAAAGATACGAATCCAGCAGATGCCACTTGGGAACCAACTACCATTCTGCAGCAGTTTCCTCATCTCAAGCCTTGAGGACATGGTTGTTTTTAAGGGGGCGGACATGTTATGGTCCTAACCCGCACATAGGTAGATTAATATATTCGGATGTAATAAAGGTCAATATTAATAAGGCCTTTCAATAAAATAGAATAAGGCGTATGTGAGAAGACCTAATAGAAGCTTCCGCTTCTAGAAGGATCTTCCTCTAGATGCTTCTTTTGATAGACATATTTTGTATAGATAAGGGTCGAGGGTATGAAAACCCTAGCTGGGAGATTATTGTAACAGAGCGTTGCTCAATTGGAGGTTGCCCCCTCGAAGAGGCCTGTGAACATTTCTTTCTGAATCAAAGTGTTATTTCTGTTGTTGTTCTTATATCATTTCTGTGTTATTGTGGAGATTATGCTGGATATATTACTGTTATTCTGCCATTTCTATCATTTTATTTTTGTTCTTCATATTTATTATATCTGGTATATTGCAGTTCTAAACCTGTCACAAAGAGAAGTTCTCTAGTGACTACTTCTTTAACTTCAATATGCTCTGTGATCAGTTGTTCTTTCTCCTTCTGGAGCTTCGCTCTATCCTCTACAAATGTTTCTTGGAGGTAGTCGTTTTCTTATTGGGAAACCCGACCTTGCTCTATGGATTCCTCTTTTTCTTGCTTCAGAACCTCTATGGCCTATTCTTTTTCCTCCTGGACACGACGAAGGTGAGATTCTATCGAGTCTGCTAATCTGCATAGCTGGGCAGGCTCATCTCCCAACTCTTCTCCTTCTGGTGTTGGTGGCGCAGTAGACACTGCGCGGCTGGAGTAGAGGGCTTATTGTACCCCTTTCAACTTTGTTGCAATCCTATCATACATGGTCTCATGTTTTCTTTCGTTGTGCTATAGAATGTCCTCTGAGGTATCTGATACAGTGGAGACGATGAGGTCGATGTCATCCACCGTTAGCATAGTCTGAAATGGTTGTTTATTGGATTTTGACTTCTTTCGCGATGTAGGTTTCTTGGGGGAAACCTTTATTTTCTTGGATGTCTCAGCTTCATCAAGGGGGTCCCTAGGTGGTGTTACCTTTCCCTCCTCTAGTTTGTCTTCTTTCTCGTCGTTATCTTCCTTGTCTACTTCGTCACCTCCTCCCCCACCAGGTGAATCTGAAGCAGTTTCTTCTGATGCATTGTTCAGCTTCTGTACCTCTTCCTTATTTTTCTTTCTGCTACTGTTGGGTGCATCATATTCTTCATGAGTGACCACAGGACTTCCGATGAGGTCAGGGTCGGACAGTTCTACCTGGTCGACTTGTATAAGGAACTTTGTGGTCCATTCCTTAGTTATTTCTTCCATGTCCTCCTCAGTGAGCTTATAGTAGGATTGAAGCTCTTCTTTATGTTCGTCTCCGCGTGTAGTGATATAAATAAAATGTCTATCTGTATGGAACTTTGCAAATGGCCTGAACCTTTGCAGGGTGTTCGGAATCATACGAGGGAATGACTCAATATCCCTCTTCAACTGCAGGTAATAGGTGTGGAACACCGCGTTTAACTGTCATTGCTTAGCCATGTCGCTTGAGTACCAGAGCGTAGTGAACTTCGTAGCTAGGGGTTCATACGACTCAATATTAGGGAAGGTAGCTCCTTCGGACATCTCCCAAGCAATGACGGCGATGAGGATCAACAACCAACTGAAATGGAACTCATAGCCCTGATCCTGAGCTTCGCGCCAGTATTTCTCTAACTGGTTGACAAGGTATCTCACCCAGTTCATTTGTAATCCTTCAATGCATTTTCCTGTGAGGTAAACAACGAACCCCATGACCTGTGTGGGTCTATTCTTCCTTATTATCTTACCAGCGACCAACTAGCAGGCTAGGTGCACTGCGTTGTTCTAGATGGAAGCTACCTTGTAGCCTCGCTTCCCCTTCTCCACATCGCCATAAGTATCTTTGATTCTCTTCTCTAGGGTGTGATCTGTAACATTCCCTGGATAAAAGTCTTGTGGGTTTGTTCCTTGCATGCTTAATCCGGTGATCTGATGGATCAGCGTCAGATCTACGGTGATGCGTCTGTACAGCCACAAATAACCACCATGGAATAAATACAACAGGAGTTTAACACATGCATTAACCTCTTGATTCCTTCCAAAGCAGGGTACCTTCATTACGTTCAGGATGGTGGATCTCGCGATGTCCATGGTCCATGGCTAGGGGATCATCTTCAAATTTGTCCCCTTTTTCTTGGTCAAATACTTATCTGGGGTGAGCATGCCATAGTTCATGTGATCTCCCAAGTTGAATTCATTGATCTTCAATCTCATAATTTGTCCCAACTGCAGTCCAACTACATGTATCTCCTTTGGGAGGTATGCAGTGATCAAGGTGTAGTCGAAGTCCCTCAGGACACTGTCACGATTAACTATGCCAGCCAGAGGTGGGATATAGTCGGGAAGGATAGATGGGATGAGATTCACATTCGCCAAGTCATCACAATGCTTGCTACGTTTCTCAGTAGCGGGTCGGCTATACCAATGTTGCGTAGTCGATGAGGATGATTTCAATCCTCGCGTCGATGAAGCTTGTATTCCTACAGACATCACCTTTTCAGCCATGAGGTCTATTAGGATCTCTTCGATGGAATTTTCTACTACGCTAATGTCATCCGACATGCATGCTCGAGATCAGATATCTCAGGTCAGTGAGCAAACACTCAATGTAACAGAACGGGTGGCAAGTTCTCAATAAGCACCACATGAAAGCAACTAGTTCTATGTGGGCTCAGATAATCTCAATTGGAAAAATTGTTCTTGGTGCGATGCTCGAAGGGATAAATAGACAACATTGTAACAGACTCTTCCAATGGGAAGGAACACCTCAATCGATGTAATTCCATCTGTTGTGGCGTGGTCCCAACGGTCCAATGATGAACATTCTGGCAATAATTGTGTTTATAGCCGTTCTAGAGCATCATTCTAATGGTGAGGATGCCTCCAATGGTCATATCGCTTCGCCGTGGTGAAGTGTCAATCTTGTTTTGATATCCTGACGAAGTTCCAGTTTTGCAAACCTTCCTTCTGTGAAGTCCTCTCTGCAACTTCCCGCAATTTTTATAACTTTGCTTTCTTCTTGCTGAGCTTTCTGGCTTTCTTTCCTATGATTTGAATCACCGGTTTCCTATTTCCATTATTTTTTTTATCTCCTCTTGGCATAGTAACTTCGCATGGTGGAGGGTCTTTCATAGTGTTCGAGGGTAATACTTCTTCTCTTTCTGGGGTAGGTGCTCTACTCTCCTGTATGGACAAGTGTTTCAACTCTTCTTGTTTCCTTTCAACTTCGACAGCGAGGTATTTGGTCCTTAGTAGATTCGACTTGTCTTCATGTTCTTCCAGTAAGTGCGTTATTCTCCTAGCCATGAAGTATCTTAGTTGTTTATTTTTTTGTTCTATAGCTTCCTCTTCTTGTTTCCTTCGTATTTGATCTTTCTCAATCAAAGTTTTTCCTAGCAATATAGAAAATGGAGCGTTATTCTCAACAAATTTAATGACCTCAAATTCTTCTTCTATCGAAGTGCCATGAGCACTCATAGGTATCTAGGTAAGTCTTCCACATAGGGTTATCATCTTCCCTTTAAACAATCTTATTCCTCCCAGTGAAGGAACCATAGTAGGCTTTCCCAAAATTTCCCAAGTTCTTTATGTCATAACGTTCACCTATGTTTCATCATCGAGGACACAGTCTATGTCGAAGTCTCCTATTCTTGTTTCTATGCACTCCTTCTCTTTTAAGACCTCTAATAATTTTATGTCTTTGTGATCATTCAGGGTTTCTTTCATCTGCAATAATAAAGTCTCTGATTCTTTCTGGTTATTAAGGATATTCTTAGCCTCTTGGCCTTCCTCATGGTCTTCTTGTATCGTGTTCATATTTTCAACTTTAGCAAACATTCTAGGGAAATCTAAGACTTCATGTCTAGTAGCCTTACAACAAAGTCAAATAGGACCTTGACCAGGGTATTCCTTAGCAAGATGTCTCAGTCTTCTACAATTATAACAAAGAGTCGATCCTCTCTTTCTCTTGAACGATCCCCAACCTTTCCTATACTGTGCACTGGGATCATAGTGGTGGATCTGTAAAAAATTATTTCTAGGATCCTGCATCCACTTGTTAGTCCAACGGTTCTTTCTATGCATAGGAATAACATATCTTTCACTAGTTCTATCAGATCTATTCATATCAAATCTTATTTCTTCTAGTTGTGTCCTAGTTTTCAAACTAGGACAAAATCTATCAAACATACCTAGATCCATTCTTTCGAAAAAAAATTCACTTATCTTACCTTTATCAGAGCACACAGATTTAAGATCTTACCTCTTTTCTTCAGATCTTATTCCTTTCTTAGCACAGAGTTTCACAAGTCAATTAGAGTATTGCGCCCTAAAGCAACAGATCTACACACAGAGCTTCACAAGTCAAGTAGATTATTACGCCCTAAAGCAATAGATCTACACACAAAGATTTCTCTTTTCTTTAGTTCTATAAGGTCTCTATCCCCACAGAGCCTTATAAAACACAGGTTCAAAAAATAGAGAGTAGATAAATGTTTTTCTATACAATTTAATCTTCAGCATTTAACCATAACTTATTCAGCATAAATTAAATGTATCAACATCATGAAAATAAATTTAATAACAACCTCATAACACAGCAAATTCGTGAAAATACATACCTCTTTCTGATGCTATTTCCCCAATCTCCGGTTGTCCTCTCTGCTGCTCTGCCCAAACTCTGCCCAAAATTGAATCTTTCCTCCCTGCCAGCTAGGAACAGAGCCTATCCATCTCCCTAGCTCTAGGATTCCGTGAGGATTCCTGGCCCCCGAGCCCAAAACTCCCAGCAACCTGGTGCACCCCTGTAACAGTCCACCCAAACTCCAGACCAAACCAGAAAAATACCCAACAGAAAATACAATCCTTCTCTCAAAATAATGCTTCCTCTCCCCAAAATTTCATAAGTTCTCTCTCAAATGCCTTTGCCCCCTCATATCCTCCTCCCATTCACCGCCTCCTACCTTCCTTTAATGCCACCCACCTTGTCCCTCCATTTAATACCTTATCCATCCATTCAATACCCTATCCCTCCATTCAATGCCCTTTCCCTTCATACGTAAAGTTTTCAAATAATAAATTAAAAGTTATTAAGCCTTTAATTTGTTATCCAAACATTAAATGTGTTAATTAATCAATTAATTAATTAATCAACATATGTTAAACAATAATTAATTAATTAATTAATTAATTAATATTATTAATAAATAATCATCATTTAACTAATACACATTGGGACAGTTAATTATTTAGTTAACTATACTTGATAAACCTTAAGAAACTATTTAACTAGGGTTGTTACATACACCCACCCTTCAGGAAACTTCGTCCCGAAGTTAAAGTATTTTATGATACACGGGAAAAGAAACATGGTTCACACATTCCTTACAAATAACCGACATTTATTAGTAAGTAAGCCAAGAAACTCATACATACTAGTGTACATGTGAAAGAAATGAATGTGTAGATAGTACATACAAGTCTCATTCATGTACTAATATCAATAACTATCATCTCTATAGTAATTTCCATATGCATCCAATCCATTCAACAAGACTATTCATTTTATAAAAGAAAATAAACCAATCAAATGTTTGCGAAATCCTTTAATTTCAATTATCTAGCTCAACAATGTTATTTAGACAATTGTAATTTAGGTACATAATTATGAATATTCATATATATATATATACATTTTCTTTTCAGAAGGAAAACAATAAGTTCCAACATAAGAAAAATCCCCATACACTCTCAACTATTTCTACTCATCCTTCCTCCCTAACTTACTTCCATCTTCCATTCCTATCCTTCCTCTACTGGACTATCTTGGAGTGTCAACTATATTGACCTAACTCCAAATAGAACCCGTAAGCGGAAGTGTCATTATCTTGACCAAGCTTCCCTAGTAGGCAACTGACAATCATCATCACACGTCTAGGGGAGCGTGAGCTAACATCGCCCTCCCATGACTTCAGGTTTCAGAGGATACACAGTGGGAAATGCCTCCACCCCTCCTAATCATAACTAGCGTCCACACCCTACAATGGAATATACAGTGGCACCATGTTGCTGTGAATTTTGTCATCGTCTATTCAGTTTTGGGCAATCTCACCACCTGAAACCTTGCACTGGTCCACATCATAGCAATTCATCCAAACCAATATAATTTCACATACAAGGATTCATACCATATAGTTTATCGGCCAGTGGTCATGACATCCACTTTCATCATCATTATCCCTTGGCTATTTCCTAGCCCATAACCTATAGATTAGTCTGTAACACAAACTCATACTTATCTATGCATTATTATCATGTAATTACATACAACTATGATCTCAATTCGGTATCCTCGTACCAACAACTTTAACATCAAAGTTTTCAAGTTAGAATAGGTCTTATAATACCCCATAATTCAATTAATGTTACCCATTCATAGAATTATCATTTACATAATAGATTGCATCATACCCAACATCATTCAAATAACATTTAAACCTTCATAGGATTCTCATTCACACAATATATCACATCATATCCATCATCATCAATAACAATTAAACATTCATATAATTTACATTCACATAGTAGATCGCATCATATCCATTATCATCAATAACAATTAGACATTCATAGAATTAACATTCACATAGTAGATCGCATCATATCCATCATCATCAATAACATTTAAACATTCATAAAATTTACATTCATACGTCTTAAAAGTTCAAGTGTATCATTTAATAGTTTCACTTGTGAATAAAAAAAAAGTGTGTAGGCCTCAGGTAATCCTGGTTGTCTAAGTCAAAAGGTGGTGTTACATACACCCAACCTTCGAGAAACATATTCTCGAGGTGGTCAAAAAAGTGAGGGATAATCTCGGCGTAGTGTCTCAACGTATTCCCAAGTAGTAGATCCTAGACTATACGTGTCCCACTGGACCTTAACTTTATCTACCAGACGGTTCCTGAGCTGTCGGACTCTACGGTCCAATATGCGTAATGGTTCTACCGTGAGAGTTCCCACGTTCGATACCTGCAGTTCCTTCCAATTTAGTTTATGTGATTCATCAACAACATAATGACATAGAATAGATACATGAAAAAAATTATGAGTTTTATGCAAGTGGGGTGGTAGTACGAGACGATAGGCAACGGGTCCAATTTTCTCTTGGATTCTAAATGGTCCTATAAATCGAGGTGACAACTTTTTTGCCTTCCCGAACCGAAATGTACTTTTATTAGGCCTGATACAAATGAAAATCTGGTCTCCCACTTTATAACTTCAGTCGGTCGTGTGTGCATCTGCATACATTTTCTGCCTATCCTGTGCTTCCTTTAGTCTCTGCCTAATCTGAATCACCTATTCCTCCATCTCTTGAATCAATTCTGGCTCAACTGTTACTCGGTCTTCTAATCTATCCCAACTCAACGACGTTTTGCATGGCCTTCCATATAGAGCTTCGTAGGGTGGCATTCCAATGGAGCTATGAAAACTATTATTGTAGGTGAACTCTACCAAAGGTAGGTACTTCTCCCAATGGGTTTGATTATCCATGACATACATCCTGAGCATGTCTTCCATGACTTGATTTTCTCTCTCAGTTTTCCCATCTGTTTCAGGATGATAAGTTGTGCTTAAGTTCAACTGATTCCCTAGCACTGACTACAAAATTGTCCAAAACCTAGAAGTAAATCTGGAGTCCCTATCTGAAATGATCTTCTTAGGTATCCCGCGCAAACGGATGACCTCACTTACAAACACACGTGCCACATCAGTGACATCGTAAGTGTCTCTAACCGGAATAAAATGAGCACTCTTGGTTAACTTATCAACTATCACAAGAATGGCATTGTCTCTATGAGATGTGAGCGACAACCCCACAACAAAATCCATAGAAATGAATTCCCACTTGGACATAGGAATATCATGTGGTTGTAGGAGGCCTACCGGGTGATGGTGGTCAGCTTTCACTTGTTGACACTCTAGGAACTTGGCAACGAAATGGACTACATTGCGCTTCATGCCTACCCAGAAGAAAAGCTTCCTCATGTCTATGTACATCTTCTTCACACCCGGATGCGCACAATAAAGTGTTGTATGGGATTCCTTTAGTATGATGCTTTGAATATCCCCATCTTTAGGGATGTACATCCTTCCCCCATATCTCAATAGTTTGTTTGCTTCCAGACTATATCCTTCATACTTTGGATCTAATTTCCTCCCACTTTGGAGGTTTGACGTAACCTCTAAATACAAATTGTCTCCTTGGAGTTGCACCAACACACGTTCCCTCAGATTCACCTTTAAGGGTACCAGGGAGAAGACATGTGATCTCATGCTCAAAGCATCTACGACAACATTTTCCTTTCCTTTGATGTATGAAATACCAAAATCGTACTCACTCATAAACTCACTCCATCGCCTTTGTCTGGCATTCAGATCCCTTTGAGTGAAGAGATGTTTTAAACTTTGATGGTCCATTTTGAGCTCAAAGTTTCACCCCACAAGATAGTGCCTCCAAAGTTTCAGAGCTAGCATTACAACTGCCAACTCTAAATCATGAGTCGCGTATAGCTCTTCGTGTTTCTTCAACTTCCTTGACGCATAAGCTATCACTCCTCCATCCTGCATTAGCATGGCCCCCAACCCTTGCTTTGAGGCATCCGTGCAGACTATGAAGTCTTTTTCCATATCCGGCACTCATAGAATTGGCGCACTAGTTAGTAACCTCTTAATATCGATGAATGCACTATCACATTCTTCTGTCCATTCATGCCTGACCCCCTTGCACTGCAAAGTGGTGATGGGTTTCACTATTTTAGAGAATCATTCCACAAATCTCTGATAATAACCTGCTAGCCCCATGAAGCTTCTCACCTCATGGGCATTTTTCGGCACTGGCCACTCCATAATGGCCTTTACCTTTTCTGGGTCCACAAATATTCCTTCACCAAAAATGATATGACCTAAATAGTGGATATCTTTCTAGAATAAGGAACACTTCAACAACTTCCCATACAATTTTTTCTCTCTAAGGCAGGACAACACCACTCGCAAGTGTTCATCATGTTCTCTTTCGTTCTTGGAATAGATGAGGATGTCATCTAGAAAGACTTGTACAAAATAGTCTAAGTACTTCCAGAATACTCCATTCATGAGGATCATGAATACTATTGGCACATTGGTCAATCCGAAAGGTACTACGACAAACTCGTAATGTCCAAACCGAGTTCGAAAGGCAGTTTTTGGGATATCGCCTTCCTTAATCCTTAACTGGTGATACCCTGATCGCAAATCAATCTTTGAGAATATCGCTGCTCCTTTCATCTGATCAAAGAGATCATCTATTCACGGCATTGGGTACCAATTTTTCACTGTAGCATGGTTCAAGTCCCTGTAATCTATACATAGTCGTAACGAACCATATTTCTTATTTACAAAAATTACTGGTGCACCCCAAGGTGATACATTGGCCCTTACTAGCCCTAAGTACAGTAACTCTTTCAACTGCATTTGCAACTCACAAAGTTATGGCGCTGTCATCCGATACGAAGTCTTGGAAATTGGTTATGCACCAGGTTTTAGCTCAATAGTAGAATCAAGCTCCCTCTCAGGAGGTAACCCTGGTAACTCGTTCGGAAAAACATCCTTAAATTCTGACAATACCGGGTATTGATCCAAGGAGGGTCTCATCCTTTCATTCACCGCTTCCACTACATATAGTCAACACCCTTGCCTCAAGCATCGCTTAGCCTTCATAGTTGAGATAAAGTGTAATGACACCCTTCTCCGTACACCCTGGATCTCCACTGACCTTCCTTCGTCATCTACACAGAGCACCCTTTTAGCGAAACAATCTACCAAAGCTCGATGAGCTTCTAACCAATCCATTCTAATGATTAGGTCATACGCCCCGAGAGAAGTAACGTATACCTTCAACCTGGTAGTACACACTCCCAGGTCTATTAGACAATTATCAACGCTAGGTCCTACCGCTTGTTTTTCCCCCGAAGCCATCTCGACTTGTTTAAAGTCATTGTGCTCGTAGGTTGCTGACCCACTCTTTTCTAATGCAGATGGTGAAATGAAACTATCTGTAGCACTAGAACCAAATAAAATCTTAACATTGATATGATTTAGCATACTTAATGAGTCCACCACCATGGATTGATGTTCTACCTATCGATTATTAACCGCTGTGTAAATTTGGTGGCTACCACTTTCTCTTTGCATCGGGGCCTTTCCTTCTCTATGTACAAATCCTGATTGTAACTCTGGGCAGTCACGCTGGTAATGGGGTCCTCCACATCCCCAACAGGTAACATGGGATTGAACCTATGCACTTTTCTCTGACTATCTCTGAAATGAGTTCCTTCCCCTGGAACCCCTACCCCTACTAGCTGCTCCCTGAGATGGCCGTGGACTTGTGATCCAGGAGGTCTCTAGATAGCTCAAAAATTGATAGTCTCAAAATGACTTAAAAACTCTACCATTGTGTAGTGTTTGTCATGTTGATTCCGGAACACTTTTCGATTCGTCAAACGGAGTCCATATGACCAAGATATCGCATTCTGAAGTTTTGGCCCAACAATGAAACCCAAGTTGCAGGGTGACACGTGGCAGAGTGTTACTATGCAGGGTGACACGTGGTAGAGTGTTGACTGTGCAGAGTGACGTGACAAAGGTGACTGTGTAGCTGACATGGTAGGGGTAAAGTGTTGACTGGGTGGATGATGTGGCAGTTGACTGTATATTTGATGGCATGGCCCAATCAAATGGCAACACGTGTCAGCAAACAGACCAACGAGAAGTTTCCACATGGCAGTTCCCAAAATGGCCATGTTTGGCAGAACAAGCAGCTGGCTAGTTTGTTGGAGAGTTAGCGCACAATTGGTGGACGTTGGCACATTTGGCGGATGGGCTAAAGTTGGGGCACGAAACACTTGTAATATAGTTTGTAATATATGTTAAATATAACATATATCATATGATATATTTAACATATGATATATGTCACAACAATACAACCTATAAAAAGACAAGCACGAAGGTTTGAACACGCAACCTCCGACACCACATGCGCCCTAATATCCGCCAACTAGCCAAGAAATCCGAGCTATTGTTCTTATTTAGAACTCCGAGCATTATTGTTTTGTTATACAGTTTGCCAGTGGATAGAACTAAAAGCACCAAGGATGGGATTTGAACCTTCGATCTGTGTTTATAAATCCAAAGGTTTTCGCCAATGCGCTGGGCTAGTTACATATGTAAATAAGTCAAAACTCCTTTGTATTATCTATGCCTGTAATATTGATTAGGGCATAACTTTGCCATCCGTGGTCCGTTTTCTGAACGGAAAGAAGCGTTGGAACGCTGAAGATGAGAGCTATCTGATGAAGGAGGCTTGGAGACAAAATTCATAAGTCAAGGGATCAGAAATGTTGATGTAACAAAAGAGAACAAAGCTTGCATCATTAATAAAAACAGATCCAAATTGAGAAGCGGTCTCGGAGACGTAGCCCAAAACACATGGGTGAACTCCGTTATTAATCTTCTTTGTCTCTTCTTTTATGTTGTTCATGTCAATTTTCAGATTTTCAAGTTTTATATATTTGAGAATTTTAAGAGTAAATAGATGCTTTTATATAAATAAAACATTAATTTGCAAGCTAAGTAAATCATTCACAATTACAATTGCACACTAAGTTGAGATCCGACGGATCATGTTTGGTATCAGAGCAGGTTAACTTCTTGTGCAAGTTGTGAATGCTTACGAGGTCCAGGTTAAAGCGTGGTGAAGGAGAACTGATAGAAGGAGATCCTGAGATCGGTTCAAGGAGGGCATTTTCAAGAGCAAGAATGTCTTCTCCACGAGGCAAAGAAGAGCATGTTGGACGAGAGAAACCTGTAATATCTGAAACAGAATTTTTGGAATCTTTTATCAGTATGAAGACTATGATGGAGACTCTTCTTGATGAACGAGCTGAAAGAAAGAGGAAAGAAGGAGAAGGTTCATCACGAGATGAAGAAAAACAAAAGGGTAAAGGAGTAGGAGGTGATGGTGATCCTCCTGAAACAAATACATTCTCTTCATTCTATAATGCTTCTCATAATCCTCATAATGCAAATGCAAATATGCCTTTATTAAAACTGGATGTCAAGTTTGAATTGCCTATGTATAATGGTGAACTTGATGCAGAAAAATTGGATAATTGGATAAAGCAGATTGAAGTGTATTGCAAGATTCAACAAATCTTGGATGATACTACCAAGATTCAGTTAGCCACTCTTAGAATGGGAGGCACTGCATTGGTTTGGTGGGATAGTAAAACCCAAGAGGATTTGCTGAAGAAAGGTAAAATCATGTTATCTTGGTATGAGTTTACTTTTGCTTTAAAGAAACAGTTTTATCCATTGGGTTATATGCAACAAGTTGTTATGGATTCGCAAAACTTAAGACAGGGTAAGGAACAAAATGTACAAGAATATACACAGTTGTTCAGAAAGCTCTAGTTCTTGGTGTTCTGCTTTACACACAAGAAACTTTATTAAAATACATAGGTGGATTACATTCGCATTTAATGCATTCAATCCTTATGTTTAATCCATCTAATATTGATGAAGTATGTGTACAAGAAACTCATATTGAAGAAGGTGCAAGAAACATGAGTTTCAGTGCAGCAAAAGAAGCTCCTCCAACAGAAAGCAAGAAAAGGTGGAAGGAGAAGAAAACAACTACTGTGAGAAAAGAAGAAGGAGAAAGGCCTTCTTGTTCACATTGCGGGAAGAAAGAAAATGATGATGCAAAGTGTTGGATATTGCATCCGGAATTGAAACCAGAATGGTTTAAGGTTCCAAAAGGAAAGAAAAAATCCACAGCCATCGTTCAAGATCTTGGATCAGATTCCGATGATGAAACAAAGGTAACAGTTGTGGGTTTGAAAGGTAAATCTCTTGTTGGCAATAATGCTAGCATTGGTTCTCCATGTGCTTCTACTTATAAAAAACATGTTGATTTGGAAGATGCTAAAAGGAGTGAATGGTTTCACATAAGGGTTATCTCAAAACAAACTAAGATTGACACACTCATAGATAGTGGATCTCAAGTTAATCTAATTTCAGAAGAAATTGTTAAACAATTGGGATTGGAAACACAACCACATAAGAAGCCTTATCCGTTGGGATGGGTGTGCAAAGATAAAAGAATGAAAGTAACAAAACAATGCACTTTAAAGTTTGCAATAATATCTAAGTTTATAGATGAGGTTGAATTTGATGTGGTGCCATTAGACATATGTGGGATTGTGTTGGGAAGCCCGTATTTATATGATAGAAAGGCTATCTTTTACAGGGAGCAAAATCAGTATCGTTTGTTTAAGGAAGGAATTGAATACATTGTGCATTCTCATTCAATTAAAAGCAATAGATCTTTTGTAACTACAAGACAATTGAAAATGGTAGTCAATGCAAGTAAGAATTTGATACTAGTATCTGTGAAAAGTAAGGAAGAAAGTAATCCTAAGCATGAAATGGAAGTGTCAATGCATAGAAACACTATGATGAATATTGTTCCTGTGTGGAAGGAAAAACATGATGTGGGTGCATTCTCTTTTACGTCTTTATATTCAGTTTTGTTATTCATCTTTCTATTGTTCAACAGTATATGGTTGATTGCAGCAGCAGTGAATGTAGATGTGATAGTCAATGGGATTAATGTGCTCAATAACATCAGTGTAGTTGTGATTATTCTTGTAATGAGACAAATGTACAGGTTCCAGGAAAATTTGATGAATGATACAGGACAAGTGAGACAAACATGCTCTTGCTTGAATTCTGAATAAAAAACACTTTTGGTGGACCAAAAGCTTCTCAGTGGGGAGGAATGATCCAGGAGGTCTCTAGATAGCTCAAAAAATGATAGTCTCAAAATGACTTAAAAACTCTACCATTGTGTAGTGCTTGTCGTGATGATTCAGGAACACTTTTCGGTTCATCAAACAGAGTCTGTATGACCAAGATATCGTGTTCTGAAGTTTTGTCCCAACAGTAAAACCCAAGTTGCAGGGTGACATGTGGCAGAGTGTTAATGTGCAGGGTGACACGTGGCAGAGTGTTGACTGTGCAGAGTGACGTGGCAGAGGTGACTATGTAGCTGACATGGCAAGGGCAGAGTGCTGATTGGGTGGATGATGTGGCAGCTGACTGTGTATTTGATGACATGGCCCAATCAAATGGCGACATGTGTCAACAAACGGACCAATGAGAAGCTGCCACGTGGTAGTTCCCAAAATGGCCATGTTTGGCAAAACAAGCAGCTGGCAGGTTTGTTGGAGAGTTAGCGCACAATTGGTGGACGTTGGCACATTTGGCGGATGGGCTAAAGTTGGGGCACGAAACACTTGTAATATAGTTTGTAATATATGTTAAATATAACATATATCATATGCTATATTTAACATATGATATATGTTACAACAATACAACCTAAAAAAAGACAAGCATGAAGGTTTGAACAAACAACCTCCGACACCACATGTGCCCTAATATCCGCCAACTAGCCAAGAAATCCGGGCTATTGCTCTTATTTAGAACCCCGAGCATTATTGTTTTGTTATACAGTTTGTCAGTGGATAGAACTAAAAGCGCCAAGGATGGGATTTGAACCTCTGATCTGTGGTTATAAATCCAAAGGTTTTCGCCAATGCGCTGGGCTAATTACATATGTAAATAAGTCAAAAATCCTTTGTATTATCTGTGCCTGTAATATTGATTAGGGCATAACTTTGCCATCCGTGGTCCGTTTTCTGAATGGAAAGCTGAAGATGAGAGCTATCTGATGAAGGAGGCTTGGAGACAGAATTCAGAAGTCAAGGGATCAGAAATCTTGATGTAACAAAAGTGAACAAATCTTGCATCATTAATAAAAACGGATCCAAATTGAGAAGCGGTCTCGGAGACGTAGCCCAAAACACATGGGTGAACTCCGTTATTAATCTTCTTTGTCTCTTCTTTTATGTTGTTCATGTCAATTTTCAGATATGCAAGTTTTATATATTTGAGCATTTTAAGAGTTAAATAGATGCTTTTATATAAATAAAACATTAATTTGCAATCTAAGTAAATCATTCACAATTACAATTGCACACTAAGTTGAGATCCGACGGATCAACTTGACTGCGTCGTTGGTGATGAATGAGATGTTGAACTCGCTGCCATTGAAATCCCTGCGGCTAATGTCCTTGGTGCAACTCTGTTACCATATGGAGGTGGCCTTGAGCCCCCTCCCCTGGGAAATGTCCTAGGTGCCTTCCCCACGAATCCAAGATGATGTGGGAAGGTCGATCTCATACCTCTGGTTAAGTTCATGTGTTCCTCTGCATAACACGCATTTTCCACAGCTTCTGCTACTGAAGATGGTTTCCACATCCGCACCATAGCCCTTATCTTAGGGTTTAACCCATAGAAAAAACGTTCTTCCTGTCGTTGGTCATTATCCATATATGAAACATATTTGACCAATTCCATAAACCTAATCTCATATTCTTCTATGGTTTTGTTTCCCTATACTAGAGCATGAAATGCTCCTACCTATTGTTCCTCATAGTAAGCTGGCAGATATTTCCTTCAGAACCTCTCCTCGAAAAGTTCCCAAGATATGGTGTCCGGGGTAAGATGTAGTTGTCTTTCCAGGTTGCCCCACCAGTTCAAGGCACTATCTCTCGACTGAAAAATCGCTATATTAGCCTTTGAAATGGACGCATAGTCTCTTAGGTAAAAACACCTTCTCATGCCTTCCAACCACGCCTCGACACGTTCACTGGCACGACCCCCGAAAAACTCTGGAAGTTTGATCTTCTGCAGTTCTCTAGTGATGTCTTCAGGTGTAGGTCCTCCACCTGAATCCCTCAACGCTTCTGGATTACCCATTCCAGATGGTGGGGTCTCTACTTTGATCCCTATTGGTTGATGCCCCTTTAAAGTCTCATTTATGGCCTCCAAAGAGCGCAGTATGAGAGCTAGTTCAGGCGATGGTGGTGGCGGCGCTGGCGGTCCCTGCGACGATGCCCATCTTCCTCGATTTCCTCGAGTCCTAACCATCCTGTATGATTTAACCTGCATCAACCAAAGTTGTCAGGGTGAGTTCAAGGACATTTCACATTTGTGCAACTTAAACTAGAAAACAGGGTTAGGCGTAAGTTTTTTTTACTTGTCTGTAAACAAACATTAATCTCATTAGGGGAGGTTGCTAGGTTAGGGTTAAAGCATCTAAGCTTGATGTCTTTGCCTAAGAAAACTATTGACCCTCTCCATGGTAGTTATGCTAGCACTGTACCATACTCGCCACAGTGCATCAGATCCCTTATATGGTGTTTTCTATTATACCCGTATTCTACACTGACTATTTCCCATAACCTGCATCAAACTCCCGCTACTCTACAAGGACTTTTAACCTATAAATTTTAATGTTACACTATTACATTCATTAATCAAGGGGATGTATATATTTGATTAATAATAATAGGTTTCAAACCCATTATTAGCATTAAAATTTTATAATGTGAATACGTTGTGCACAAAATGCTCCCTTGCGGGCTTGGTTCTTGGCTCGATGGTTGTGGGCATGGAACTCAGTGCTTGGTTAACTTGGATAATTGAAGATTATACTTCGGGATAGTACTTTGTTACTATTGATAATTAATTTATTTTGTAAAAGCGATTTGTGTGGCGCATTGGTGTTTGGTCATTTTTTAAGGCTTGGACTATGGTGAGTGGTCGTGGGTTCAAAACCCATGGACTCCAAACTTTTTTTTTTTACTTTTTTTTTATTATATATTTATTATTTTATTTTTTTTAATTTAACACATTTTTTTATATATATTTTATACGATCTAAAAAAAAAACGTAATTTAAAAGAAATTTTAGAAAGAATTAATTAAAAATAAAACAAATTATTAAATAAGAGAAATTTTAAAAGAAATTAAAAAAAAATAAAACAATTTTTTCTTTTTATTTGAAGTCGGGCATCGTGGTTGCATGAGGTCCCTAGTCCAAGACTTAAAAAATGACCAAACACCAAACCCTAAATTATTCTCTCCTTTATCTCCTCGAACCCTAGCCTCACTCGACCCTTTTCATTCTCGTTTTTTTTTTCAAACGCTCTATAGAGGTGAAGTATGAGGCCGACGGCCATGGCCATCTCCCTGCTCGACCAATCCCGTGTCCATGGTTTCAAGTTCTGGAGGGTGCATCATGTATAGTGGCACGTTCCCTCTGCTCCTCGGTGGCTTGATCTGTGTGTTTTATGCTTGGTGCGTTGGCTATGTGTGTGTTTGGCGCTAGCACTGGTTTCTTTTTTCTATTTTCTCTTGTAATAGTTTCATAGCTCAAGCGCTGGTCTGGCTAGAGATTTGTATGCTACCAAGTAGCTCTAGTTAAATAATAGGTGTCCTCTGCTTATGACGTTCCTCCAAATTACTAGGTGCATTGGATGGCCTGAAGTCTGCTTCAAGAGAAATATTAGGTCTCTTCAAAGACAAGAATGAGTGTAGTTATAGTATGCCATATTATTTTGACACGTTGTAGGATTCTGGAGTGTTCATATCTTATTGATGAATGGTCGGCTAAAGTCATTGAATTTAGAATAGTGTTGAAATAAAAGTAGTTTGAAGGCTTCTAGTCTGTGCAAGTCCTGTTTTGAACTGCTATTAAGGAAGTTTACATCCTTTGAAGCATTTTGGATATCTATGAGATAAAATATCCTAGATGGTTATCGACTACTTTCTC
Source organism: Picea engelmannii (assembly GCA_009831015.1). NCBI lineage: Eukaryota > Viridiplantae > Streptophyta > Pinopsida > Pinales > Pinaceae > Picea > Picea engelmannii. The sequence continues at coordinate 2,723,216 of ML777530.1, read as the reverse complement.
TCTCTTTGGGTTAGTGTCTGTTTGTACTGGTAGCACTGTCCAAGCACTCCGACCAGTATTATATTATTCTTGGTAATGGCATTTTTGAGAGAATTTGAGTAATTTTGGATGAATCTTCCAATCGTATCTCGTCAGTACATCTTCTTCCTTTGTCCCCCATCCAAGAGAAGGGCTATACATAATTGTCTCCCTCTTGAAACTTCGATCATTGGAAAAAGTGGATGCCCCTCATATGGTATCTATACATGTCCCTCATCAATCGGGAACACTTCCCACCACCTGAATTAGGACCTGAAAGAATCTAGTGTACCAATTCTATTCTAAAGATGCGAAGATGCATATCAGTGCTAAAGTACCCGTACCCACTTATAATTCATGTTGTTCTTCATTCACATCGATGTATTGTTCATTCACAGGTCCATGTTCACTAGTCAATATGGGTGGTCCGATCGCCGAAAATAGTAATATATTGGATGTTCTATGCGTTGAGCTTGCGTTGGCGTGTAGTGCAAACGCAATGCTTCCCCTCATCTCTTCCCTTGGTTCCTTTGTGTGCACTCAGTCTTGAGTGATGGATTATATGTGCCTTGCTTTTGTTGCGTGTTGGCTTTGTATACTAACTGCTGTTGTACATTGGTGCAGGTGCTTTCCCTCGGTATTGGTCTCGAATTGGGAGATTGGCCCGCAGGCCCAATAATTTTGCTTATTATATTTCTTTTTTTGCACAGAATTCTCCATCTTGGGATCCTCCCTTTGCGCTATCAGATTTTCTGGAATCTTGTGTGATGATTGTGGTTCTGTTCTGTGATTGTTTTTAGAATCGACCCTGGAGATTGCACCCTTAACTTAAGATTTTTCTTTAGATATGGGTAATCTCATTTTATTTTTATTTTTTTTGTTTATTATACCCGAAGCATAGTGCGCATCGTTTGGGCCCATGTGGGCTCTCCTAGGCACGACGCTGGGCTTCGTATGTTGGGAGGGGTTGGGCTTGCGGGCTATATTTGTTTTTTATATTTATATATTTCTTTTGGGTGGTGAGGATAGTATGAAAAGAGGAATCAAGTTCCCTCCGTTATTCAGATAAATGATGTTGATAATGTTTCTGCTGAGCCCCAGCCTTTTTTTATTTATATATATATATATATATATATTGAGAGATTTATTGCATATAACATGAATATCTAAACCCTGTTCCCGCGGTACCTAAATCCATCATGGTGATGCCCCTTCTTCTTCCTTTGAATTTGTTATATTTATTCGTCCACTGGTTGTTTGTTGAGTTTCCAGTGCTCAAGGAAGGTTTGACCTTCCATTTGGATTATTTCCTCTTTGGAACAAACTCCGTCTATGCCTCTTCCCTTAAACTTCGTTTGTGCTTACGCTTGGGTAACTTGTGTGTTGGTATGTTCTCGACATGTGGAATCAAAATGTGGCATAGTAGTTTGATATGTGATATCTCTTAGGTTTAGACTAGGTCATCTTGTGCACACACAGCAATCTCTCTCTCTTTTTTTTAAACACGTCCTATGGCTCGAGAAATCACCTGAACACGAATCCATTCTGTCAAGCCACCTGTAGTGAAATTGGGTTAAAATTTTATTGTATTCATTTTTCAGTGCTAGTCATTGCCATGGGTGTTCAGAATTAGGTCTAGATTTGAGATTTTAAGTCAGCAGAGCTGAACCAGAGGAAGATTTATAATGTTTCATTTATTTCTATTATATTTAGACTGATGTTTTCATTCAAATCTAAGAACGTTTTGTTTCAGAATGTCGTACTTTTTTTTTTTGCTTGCAATTCAGTTTGCACTTCAGCAATGCTTGTCTTCATCTTAATTTTGTTTGTGTCTACAGTTAGAAGAATTGAAAATTATAACATTTCAAACTGAACATGAAAAGAGAAACAATTGGTATAGGCTACCCTATGGAAAAGACTCATAGATGGTGTTTTCTTAAAACCTTTGTTCATTAACAATATTCTAAACATTTGTTGGTTTCTAGGTTTGAAATATGCAATTGTTGTTTATGTAAATTTTCAAAAACACAGTTGATTAATAACTTTCGCTACTATAGAAGAATTGAATTTATTTGATGCAAAATACCCCTTAAAGGTTCCAATCATTAAGAGTCAACTGGGGCATCTACCAGCTTATAACAAAATGGTTTGGGAGTCAAAGCTAGCCGTGAATAGCTAAAAGAAGTTGTTTAAATTTATGGGTGGGTAGGTAGGCCCTTAAGGCACCAGTGATTCAAACTGAAGCTCCGATACCATGTGTAAGGTCTCTATCCCCACAGAGCCTTATAAAACACAGGTTAAAAAAATAGAGAGTAGATAAATGTTTTTTTGTACAATTTAATCTTCATCATTTAACCATAACTTATTCATCATAAATTAAATTTATCAACAACATGAAAATAAATTTAATAACAACCTCATAACACAGCAAATTCGTGAAAATACATACCTCTGTCTGATGCTATTTTCCCAATCTCTGGTTGTCCTCTCTGTTTCTCTGCCCAAACTCGGCCCAAAACTGAATCTTTCCTCCCTGCCAGCTAGGAACAGAGCCTATCTTGCTCCCTAGCTCCAGGATTTCGTGAGGATTCCTTGCCCCTGAGCCCAAAACTCCCAGCAACCTGGTGCACCCCTGTAACAGTCAACCCAAACTCCAGACCAAACCAGAAAAATACCCAACAGAAAATACAGTCCTTCTCTCAAAATAATGCTTCCTCTCCCCAAAATTTCATAAGTCCTCTCCCAAAGGCCTCTGTCCCCTCATATCCTCCTCCCATTCACCGCCTCCTACCTTCCTTTAATGACACCCACCTTATCCCTCCATTCAATACCCTATCCCTCCATTCAATACCTTATCCCTCCATTAAATGCCCTTTCCCTTCATACGTAAAGTTTTCAAATAATAAATTAAAAGTTATTAAGCCTTTAATTTGTTATCCAAACATTAAATGTGTTAATTAATCAACATATATTAAACAATAAATAAATAATTAATTAATTAATATTATTAATAAATAATCATCATTTGACTAATACACATTAGGACAGTTAATTATTTAGTTAAATATACTTGATAAACCTTAAGAAACTATTTAACTAGGGTTGTTACAAGTTCCCAGCAATGACAGTTTCAGGTCCCTACAATGGAACCATTTGTTGGCACAAGGGCAGACCCAAGGTTCAATGCTTCGAAATGCACCAACAAAACCCTAACTATCGACCCTTTCAGCAACACCTGTGAAGCAGATGAAGTCTCACTCGAGGTAGAGGCAGGGGTGGTTGCAGGATGTAGATGTCTACAACCTAGCTGGGACACAGATCTGTGATCACAGCACTTAACAGAGCACTTAGCAGTTAACATTCATTAATATTTAACTCTTCTCCACTTCGCAAGAGAAAACCCTAATTACAGACAACACAGTATTCAACAAGATCTAACACATCCAAGCATTTAGCATATAGAAATAAATCAGATCTAGCATTCATTCACATCACTAAGCACTAAGCTACTATATCATATGCATCTAACATATATTTCTACACTAAGAATAACTCAAATAACAACCATAATTCACAAAGAAACCACAACAAAGGATATACGTGGTTCACCCCCAGTGTGGGGCTACGTCCACCTACTCTTCTTCTCTTTATTATCTTCGTTTAATGCACAGGGCCACAAAACCCACTCCACATAGGACATGAGATCTGCATGCACCTCGCCAGATCCTCCTTCCCTGAGTTAGGTCACAACACAAATCCTTCTTACACAGTCTGCACAACAGCCTCTTACAATCACTTGCACTTAGCTCTGGAAGTCTTAACACATAGTATGCACAAAGCCCTTAGCTCTGCACTAAGCCACAAACATTCACTATTACTTCTTCACTAATTTCTTACATCACCAAATATCTATTTATACATTTCAAATGGGGCCTAAACATGGGTAAACCCATGGGTCGACATCCCATACCCATCACATAAACCCTAAACCCAAAATTCCCTAAAAAGGGGCCGAGATCCCGTGATCTCCACTTTGCCTTGCGCTTCGCCTTTGACCAGCCTGTCCAAGTCCCAAAAATGGTCAAACATGTCCAACGTTCTCCAAAACTTGGTCAAGGGCCAACACACTTTATAGAAGAAAGTGCAACACACTAGTGAGTTGGGACATCCCAGTAGACCACAGAGTGATTGGGCCAGATTTACTCTGAGAAATGGAGCAGATGGTAAAGATAAGGCATAATTTAAAGGTTTAAAGGTTTCCCAAGACCGGTAGAAAAGTTGCATAGATAAATGTAGAAACTACAAAGAGTTTAAAATGGGTGACCATGTGTTCTTGAAAGTAAAATCCGGACACAATTCCCTGAAGTTAGGAAATTGTTCTAAGTTGGAAGAATGATAGTGTGGGCCATTTGAAATATTAGTGATGATTGGTCATGTGGCATATATGTTTGAATTTCCTGCATCCTTTTGTATTCATTATGTTTTCCATGTATCCTTGCTTAAAAATTATGTACCTTATGCTAATCATATTATTGATTGAAATGTGATTCGGGTGGAGCCAAAAGGTGATTTTTGAGTGTGATTGGTTTGCATATTGGATCAAGAAATTAAACTCTAGAATCAAATCATGGAGCTAGTAAAGGCCTAATGGCCTAGTAAGGTCCTAAGAATGAAACTTGGGAGCACGCAGATGTTATGCGGGTAGAGTATCCAGATCTTTTTTAAGACTTTCGAAATTTTGTATGTACATATGTATATAATGCACTGAGGACAATGCATAAATAAGGGGGAGGGGAATGTAATGTACCTAATGTGAACCCCATTTGTAATTTTATATACAGGCTGGTGAGTCATTGGTACCAATTGTAAATGTAAATGTACATATAGGATGGTGAGCCATTGGCACCAAGTTTTGGTTTTTCACGCACCTGAGTAGTGCGCGAGGATTGTTATGAAAGAAAGGGTGCATACATTTCAGAGTGTTGCGTGCGCTTGAGTAAGTGCATGGGGATTACCTGGAAGTGCACATCGGATCGAGTTGTGTGTGTGTGTGTG
>ML777530.1:2663779-2683766 GCA_009831015.1 Picea engelmannii | reverse complement strand
ACCTTTTAAAATCTCTTAAACCACTTTGATTACTTTGACCTTTTGGGGCTTCTAGATGACATATGAGGGTCCTCCAACTTCATAAGGCCATAACTCTCAAACCGTGAGGAGTTATGTGACGTTATACATACCACCAAAAATGGAATGACATGTATTATCTATATAGAATAGTATTATCTGAAAATATATCATAGCTCATACCGTTACCCATCAAACAAACTTGGGTCCATTACCCAAACCTGGGGTCTCTAACTTCTCATGGCCATAACTCTCTAACCGTGAGGAATTATGTGACGTTCTACATACCACCGGAAATGAAATGACAAGAAATATCCATCTAGGATATTTTCCCTGACAAATTCACGTTACTTCATCTCATTATTCCATAATTAAGCATGGGTTCTCTTACTCCACAAAGCGTCTTCCCATGAGGGATTTCACTATAAGGGGACCACTTTGGAGTTCATCCATATTTACTTCTTATCAACCATGAAAAAACAATAATGAGTCATATTTACATCAAACACTATTGGGTCCATTACCCAAACCTTTGTGCTATGGGTCTTTCTTCAAGGGTTGACATCAATGACAACCAACCTTAATCAACAAATGTATTTAATGACTGGAGGTTGAACCATCATGGAAGGTGATGGGGGAATGTATTTTGTTTTATGGATCAGATCATATTACAGACTTGGATCTTGCGCTCTTATCTGTCTGACACAATATTTATTGTAATAAGCATTAAGTAGTTGATAGCATTTAATTTCGTTTAAGATAGCGTAGAGTAGTTAGAGGAAATGCTCGAAGAGCACCTCTTTGTATAAATGTTTGTAATATTGCCCAGAAAAGGGTTGTTGATGGTTTTCAATTGTTGTTGATGATCATATTTGTTGTGTAAAAAGGAGAACCGAGCAACATCTGAATCTATCTTGTATAGGTTAAGGAGTAGTGAAGAACAATGTATGTATGTAAGTTTCAGGTGGACAAATATAACTGAGGAACATTGTCCCAAATGTGTATGGTTATGTGTCTATCTAAATGAATGGTAGAGCTCTGCTATTTTTCAATTCTTTGTTATTTATGTTCTTGAATCCATGACTGCATTTTCTTTGTAGAATGTACGAGTCATTGTGGGAAGTAGATAAATTTCAATCACTCTCTCCAGTGAGCGAGTCCAAGGTGTTCATAATGTCCATAAGGAGTGTGTCACCGAGTCTATTCAGACTCGAAAGGCTCAGAGGAGGTAGTGAAACTCATACACCTACAAGGAGTGCATTGATGTCTGCAAGGAGTGCGTGACAAAGTTTTCAGACTCAAAAGCTCAGGAAGGATAGCGTGATTTAGTCACGAGAGATAGAACTGGTTGGAGAACAGTCGCAAGGAGTGTGAATTCATCCACAAAGGTTTAAGTGTGGAGAGAAATCTGTTGCAAGGTTTGCACACTGCACAGATCGAGTTCTCGACTAAGTGTCGAAGAGATTGTTCATAAGAACAAAGGAAAAACGAAGAAGGAAATATCAGGAGGGAGAGCGACAAAAATATTCAAGGAAACAAGTCCTTGAACTTCTCATAAAAGCAAGTGGGCAAGATTCGTTCTCAGAAGGGGAAGAATGATCCCAGACCATTAGATCTGGTGAATTTGCAAGGAGGAAATCCGTGAAGTATTTTGGTACTTCGGAGGTTCGACAAGTTGAAAACTCGATGAAGGTCGAGTTATGAAGTCTGAAGTCATGGTTAAATCGTGATCATTGATCATTGTGGGTTACATGGCAATGGGTTAAGGAATTTGGAAATCGGGATATTGGAGGTTGTGAGTGAAAGGCCTAGAGTTTCGTGGGGTTGCGAAGTCCAAACCATTGTGGGGCTAGCGGATCCGAGGATACGTGTGGCATGAGTTCGGAGAATCGGAGATGAGCGCATTGGGAAGGAGTGAAGAAAGGATTCGAGATATCCCTGAAGTCCACACCGCGAGGGAGGTAGACCCACGGTCACAACTGTGATCACTAGAGGAAGATCCTATGTGTGTGGTTAAGATATTTTTGGGTGCCCGCAGGGACCCAAGGAGTCATTCCGACTTAGGAATTCAAATGATCCAAGGCCCAGAGGTCAAGCGACGCTTTGGAGGGAAGGGGGTTTGCGTCAGAGTGGTATTATAGAAAAATATAGAATTGACTTCTATAGGGAGAGAGATAAACGTCAACACAATGCCGCCTAGGAGATGTGTTGATCCACCTATAGCTAATAGAGCTATGGAAAGGGAGATGAGAGAACTACGTGAGAGTTTGGATGCCCTGGAGTCAACACAAAGTAGAGCGATAGATGTTGGAGATGTCAGCGAGGCAGAAATCGAAGAATTCGAAGTTGCAGAGGTTGTAGTTGAGGATGTTGTGGAAGAAGGCTTGTTGAGAGCGGTTGTCAAATTTTGTGCCAGAGTGAAGATTGATATCCCTATGTATGAAGGAAACCTGGACAAGGAAGAATTGCTTGACTGGATATGAGCAATGGATAAGTATTTCGACTATGAGGATGTAGAAGAGGAAAAAAAGGTGATACATGTTGTCACTAGACTAAAAGGACATGCAACACTGTGGTGGGATGAACTGCAGGCTGATAGGAGGAGCAAAGGCAAGAAAAATATCAAGAGTTGGGATTGAATGGTAGCCAAGTTGAAGGAGAAATTCATGCCCAAGGATTACCAGATAAATCTCTTCAGGAGGATGCAAAGCCTGAGACAGAGGGGGTTGACTGTGAAAGAGTACACATAAGAGTTCTACAAATTGTATATTAGATCTAGACCGAGAGAGAGGGACGAATAGAAAGTTGTCAGATACATTAACGGCTTGAGGTATGATATCCAAGATGAAATCATCATGGCAATAGTTGGAAGCGTAGAGGACATGTATTATATGGATCTGAAAGCAGAAGAGAAGTTGGCTAGGAAGCAAGGTCAACATAACAGAGGTTGAATCTTGAACAGAGGAAAAGGAGTTTCCCAGAAGAAGACACAGAAGCCCAAGGATGAGGCGGAGAAACCACATAGTCACTCTGAGAGAGGAGGAAGTTCTCGAGGAAGACAGAGTGGTGGTAGAAGTTCTTTTCCCAGAGGAAGAGGAAGAGGTAGAGGAGGAGAAGTAAGGTGTTATGCCTGCGGAAAGACAGGACATATGTCTTGGGATTATCCCGATAGAAAGAAAGGAGGTGAAGCTCACATCTCAGAAGAACATAAGTGAGATCCTAAGACAGAAGGTGCAGAGGATGGAAGATCCTTCATGATGAAGAAGGTTCTTTTGAAGCAAGAGCCAGATATTGAAAGGCCAGTGCAAAGGAACAATTAGTAAAGGACAACTTGCAAAATGAAGGACAGAGTTTGCAAGGTGATAATTGATAGTGGGAGCACTGACAACTTAGTATCCACGGAGATGATGGAGAATCTAGAGCTGGAGAGGACTGCACATCTGATGCTATATAAAGTCTCATGGTTGCAGAAAGGTCATCAGGTAACAATCACTAAACAATGCCTGGTTGAATTCAAAATAGGAAGATATAGAGATGAGATCCTATGTGATGTAATTCCTATGGATGTCTGTCATGTTTTTTTGGGAAGACCCTAGCAGTATGAAAAAAATGTTATTCATGATGGAGGAGGAATACATACACCTTAGAGAAGAATGGTAGGACACACATGTTGCTTCCAATTGAGGAAAAGAAGGTGAAAGATGAATCCAACGTGAGTATACTTCTCATGAGTGGGAAGGAACTCCTGAATGAAGTAAAGAAGGAACAAGAGATGCAGTTTTCTATAGTGAGGAAACCAAGGGTTATCCTTACCATTACTTCATTGGAGGATTTTCCTAAAGACGTTCAGGAGCTACTAGAGAATTTTGTTGATATTGTAGTGGATGAGTTTCCAAATTCATTTCCACCTATTAGAAGCATCATTCTTCGCATTGACTTGATACCAGGAGCAAGCCTATTGAATAAAGCAACATACGGGTTGATGCCTCAAGAGAATGAGGAAGTGAAAATATAGGTTCAAGATCTGTTAGACAAAGGATTGTCTATAGAAAGATTGAGTCCATGTGCAGTACCAATTGTATTAAGTCCAAAGAAAGATGGAGGATGGAGAATGTGTACGGACTCGAGATCCATAAACAAAATCACCATTAGATACAGATTTCCATTGCCAAGGATGGATGACTTGATGGATTTATTAAGTGGAGCCAACTATTTTTCAAAAATAGATTTGAAAAGTGGATATCACCAGATCAGGACAAGAGAAGGTGATGAGTGGAAAACAACATTAAAGACAAATGAGGGGTTATACGAATGGCTTGTTATGTCGTTTGGTTTAACAAATTCCCCAAGTAATTTTATGATACTGATGAATGAAGTGTTAAAGGATTTCATTGGTAAGTCCGTGATCATGCATATATATCATATACTAGTATTTAAAAAGAGTAAGGAGGAGCACTTGAGACATTTGGCATTGGTAATGAGGAGGCTGTAGCAAGAGAAGTTGTTAATTAACCTGAAAAATTCCTCTTTCTTGAAGACAAAGCTCATATATTTGGGTTTTGTGATTTCCTCGAATGATTTGAAGATGGATCCCGAAAAGTTGAAAGTGATCAAAGAATGGTCATCACCAAGGAATATATTTGAGGTAAGAAGCTTCCATGGGTTAGCGAGTTTTTATCATAATTTCATCATAAATTTTAGTGGGATTAGTGCTCAGATGATGGATACAATGAAGAAAAGACACAAGTCTTTCAAATGGACAGAAGAGGCTAAGAGGAGCTTCAACATATTAAAGGAGAAGATAACTGAACAATTGATTCTAGTTCTTCCAGATTTCGGAAAAATGTTTCAGGTAAGATGTGATGCAAGTGGAGTTGCAATTAGAGCGGTCTTAAATCAAGACATCATACCTATTGCATATTTCAATAAGAAGATGAATGAAGCCAAAAATAAGTACTTCACATATTATGACAAGGAGTTATATGCCATAATTCAAGCATTGAATAAATGGAGGCACTATCTCATACTGAAGGAGTTTGTTTTGTATAGCGATAATCACGCTTTTCAATTCATAACCAAACAGGAGAAATTAAACCAGAAACATGCTAAGTGGATATAATTTATGCAAAATTTCAATTTTTTCATTAAACACATTTATGGAAATGCTAACAAGGTTGTTGATGCATTGACCAGGAGAATTCTGATTGTGCAGGAATTTCAAATCAAGACCTTGGGGTTTGATCACCTTAAGGAAATGTATCACAATGATCCAGATTTTGGAGAAGCATACGAAGCGTGTGAAAATCCTATGCTCAGAGATAGAAGCCAATGGGTCGAATATATGATTCGGGATGGGTTGTTTTTCCAAGGATGCCACTTGTGCATACCAAGATGCTCGATGAGGGAGAATTTGCTGAAGGAAAAACACAGCGAAGGTCTAGCCAGACACTTCGGCCATGAAAAACCATTTTCCCAATTAGCCGGTTCATATTATTGGCCAGGTATGAGAGCAGAGGTGAATAAATTTGTGAACAATTGTAATATTTGTCAGTATGCCAAGGGGAAGAAACAAAACACTAGGTTGTATCAACCATTACCTATTCCACAGAGGCCTTGGGATGCAATAAGCATGGACTTTGTGTTGGTGTTGCCAAGGACACAAATAGGAAGTGATTCCATATTTGTGGTGGTGGAAATATTTTCAAAGATGGAGCACTTTATCCCATGCCAAAAGACTAGTGATGCAACACATGTTGCGAATTTGTTTTTCAGAGAAGTTGTCAGACTCCATGGATTTCCCCGGAGTATAGTTTTAGACAGGGATACCAAATTTGTTGGTCATTTCTGGAGGAGGTTGTGGAAAAAGTTGGGGACAGAGATATCTTTTAGTTCTACATATCATCCACAGATGGACAGACAAACCGAAGTGGTGAATAGAAGTCTAGGCGATTTGTTGAGGAGTTTGGTCACTGAACACCATAGTCAGTGGAATCAAATTCTAGCACAAGACGGGTTTTCATATAATGACTCAGTGAACATGAGCACTAGGAAAATTCCATTTCAAATCGTGTATGGAATGAATCCGAGAGGAGTTTCATAATTAAGAGATATGAAGCAAGGTGCTTTTAGGAGTGTGGGAGTTGAAGATTTCATTGCAGAGATGCAGGAACTTCACAATCAGATCAAGGAGCAGTTAAAGAAAAGAAGCAGTGAGTACAAGAGAAGATATGATCAACATAGGAGGAAGCTTGAATTTGAAGTTGGAGATCAAGTTCTAGCACATCTAAGGAAAGAAATATTCCCAAGAGGGACATACAATAAACTCAAGTTGAAAAATATAGGGCCATGTAAAATCTTGAAGAGATTAGGTGAGAATGCTTATGAGTTAGAGATGTTGGAAGATGTGGGTATATTGCCCATATTCAATATTACAAACCTGTATTCGTACAAAGAAGACAAAGCCAAAGGATCAGAAAATCAAAGGAATATCTAGTGGGAGAAACAAATGCATATAGCAGAGAAGTCGCAGATGGAAAATATCATAGATCAAAGAGTTGGTAAGAATACCAGAAGGAAGATGTATTTTGAATACTTGGTGAAGTGGAAAGGACGACTAGCAGAAGATGCCAGTTGGGTTGGTAAAGCAGAGATCCAGAAGCATGGAAGATCGATGCAGGAGCTCATGGAAAGGAGTCCATGAATTTTTCAACCAAGGGAGTATGATGCAGGAGCATCGTTAGCGAAGCAGAAGCGTGGAAGACAATTGGGCGCACTAGCGCACATTTTGAAATATTTTGAATTTCAAACCGATTAATATATTAATGAGAAATTTGGCAAATCTTTTTGAGTTATAAATGTCTTTAATAACTGGAGGTTTAACCATCACGGAAGGTGATGGGGGAATGCATTTTGTTTTGTGGATCGGATCACATTACAGATTTGGAGCTTACGCTCTTATCTGTCTGACGCAATATTTATTGTAATAGGCGTTAAGTAGTTGATAGCATTTAATTCTTCTTAAGATAGCGTAGAGTAGTTGGAGGAAATGCTCGAAGAGAACCTCTTTGTATAAAGCTTTGTAATATTTCCCAGAAAAGGATTGTTGATGGTTGTCAATTGTTGTTGATAATTGTTGTTGATGATCATAGTTGTTGTGGAGAAAGGAGAACCAAGCAACATCTGAATCTATCTTGTATAGGTTAAGGAGTAGTGAAGAACATTGTATGTATGTAAGTTTTAGCTGGATGAATATAACAGAGGAACATTGTCCCAAATGTGTATGGTTATGTGTCTATCTGAATGAATGGTAGAGCTCTGTTATTTTCCAATTCTCTGTTATTTCTATTCTTGAATCCATGACTGCATTTGCTTTGTTTAATGTATGATTCATTGTGAGGAGTAGATAAATTTCAATCACTCTCTTCAGTGAGAGAGTGCAAGGTGTTCATAGTGTCTGGAAGGAGTGCATGACCAACTCTATTCAGACTCGAAGGGCTCATAGGAGGTAGTGAAACTCATATGCCTGCAAGGAGTGCATCGACATCCATAAGGAGTGAATGACAATTTTTTTTAGAATCGAAATCTCAGGAAGGATAGCGTCATTTAGTCACGATAGATAGAAGTGGTTGGAGAATAGTTGCAAGGAGTGCGAAGTCATCCACAAAGGTTGAAGTGTGGAGAGAAATCTATTGCAAGGTGTGTACAGATCGAGTTCTAGACTAAGTTTCAAAGAGATTGTTCAGAAGAACAAAGGAAAAACAAAGAAGGAAATCTTAGGAGGGAGAGTGGTGGAAATATTCAAGGAAAGGAGTCCTTGAACTGCTCGTAAAAGCCAGTGGGAAAGATTCATTCTCAGAAGGGGAAGAATGATCCCAGACCGTTAGATATGGTGAAGTTGCAAGGATGGAAATAGTGAAGTATTTCGGTACTTCGGAGATTCAATAAAATGAAAAATTGACGAAGGTCGAGTTGCGAAGTCTGAAGTCGCGGTTCAATCGTGACCATTGATCACTACGGGTTACGTGGCAACAGGTTAAGGAATTTGAAAATCGAAAGATTGGAGGTTGTGAGTGAAAGGCCTAGAGTTTCATGGGGTCGCAAAGTCTGAACCATTGTGGGGCCGTCGGATCTGAGGAGACGCATGGTGTGAGTTCGGAGAATCAGAGTTGAGTGCTTCGGGAAGGAGTGAGGAAAGGATTTGGGATATCCCTGAAGTCCAAACCGTGAGGGAAGTAGACCCATGGTCACAACCGTGGTCACTAGTGGAAGAGTTTGTGTGTGTGGGTAATATAGATTCGGGTGCTCGCAGGGACCCAAGGAGTCGTTCCAACTCAAGAATTCAAACGATCCAAGACTGGTAGGTCCATAATCCCTTTGGAGGGAAGGGGGTTTGCGTCACACATCATGCACACCAATCTGTCTAACACATCACCTTTACAAATTAACAACAAGATAAATGAAAATATGATATTTCTCTAATGTTTAACCATAATTCATTTCAAATACTAAAGAAACGAAAATGAAAAATACCTTGGATATAAATTCGACATAGAAGTATGAAAATGGATTAATAAGCACTAACACAGGTTATGGGTGAGCAATAAGGGACAAAAAATAGGAAAAAGAAGATAGAAGACAATTCCAAGGCCCAACAAAAGATAGTAGTGAACCAAGATGTGAAGGTAGATGAGGATGCATGATATTCGAGGTCTCGGGAGTTTCCAACAATGATTGAGGAAGAGGCAAATCTTGAACTATGTTCTTGGTACTCTAGGATCGATGAGTATTTGATAGTATTGGCTTTCATCAAAACTACTGCAATTCCCAATATTCAATATTTATTTTCTAGAATTGTTTTTCTTATTTTGTCCCATATGTAGATGACTTGTGTAACATCCACACTATAATCCATACTTTAATTAATGATTAATGTAGATATAATGTGTGGCTATGGTGAAGCGATGTATATGTGAAATGCATTTCTAAGTTTTAATAATAATATGTGATGCCAACTTCTAAGGGTACATGGACAAATATGGGGGCTAAATTAATCCATAAGAGAGGGGGGGGTGGTCTAGGAGATCGTCTAATAGGGGTCCAAGGGGGAATTACCCATGCCTATTAATTCCATCCACATTCATAAATTTTATTATCATTATTATTTAAACTCTAGTTTTTATTGAGTGTCCCCAAAGTGAATCATTGAATGCATGTAAGAGGGTGGGTGTAAGAAGCCACATCCCATAGTTATTGGGAACCTGGGGGTTGAGTACAACCATCTTGGTGAAGTGTGTGAGTCAAGAAAGGAAGCAATCCAAGGAGATAATTTTTTATGGGAAACTACAACAATTTGGAGATGGACAATGTTTTTGTATGAATGACAAGTAGATAGAAGAAAATAGAGGTTGGAGTTGGAGCATCCATGGAGGGTGAATTCTAGAGCACGCTCTAGCGTTTTGGAGCATTTTGGAGCTAAATAATGAAGAGATAGGTTGTTAGGCCTGAAGAGTGAACTCTTATGTGAGTTTCATTGTAACAACAAGTATTTTTCGTTGTTTTTCCTTGTAGTTTTCCTAGTAGCGAGTTCCCTTGAGTTCCCAGTAGAAAGATGCATGGTTACCTGTTCCAGAGATACCTTGATAAATGAATGGGATTCCTTAGGGATTGAGATTAGTGAAGGGGTATATTTTTTGGGTTGGGAAGGTCTAGAGGAAGAAAGATGGTGGAAAATCAGGATAGTTGTAGGAGAATATCAGTGGGTTGTGGGATTCCCGAGATGTGAGTGGATAGTGAGTGACCACCATATTTTGTGGACTCCTAGCCCCAACTCGGGGGTGACTTGATGTTGATATTTAAAACAATGAGTCTATGATTGGGTGGAACGTCCATCCCAAGAAGTTGGTTACACAACTGAATTAAAAGATAAATGTTTTTTCTTGTTGTTGTTTTATATTATGTTTTTAATTGTTGTTATTTACTCTTAGAATGAGAATGGATTTATATGTTGTTGTAATGGATTTTTGATCCGGATTATTTTCGAAAAGAAATGAAAGAAGAGATATTACAATGAAATACACACACATATTTCCAGAAACAAATAAATACAACAATACATGATTTCTATTAATGAAAGAAATGTACAGAGACTGTAAAAATACAGAGTGAATGAACTCGCTAGAATGGTGGCATCTTATCTATGAGAAGAGATGTGATGGATACGCTCATTTGCAAGAAGATGATTACAATGAGGCTCTGAAGGAATTTTTATAATAAACATGAATGCCCAAACCCTAGACATCCAAAAACCTAACCCTAAGATATAAAGAGCCAAAATTCATGTGGGCCCTATTGGGGTAAGTTAGTACATCAACTTCCCGAGGTCTTAAATTTTTTAGAGCTACACATTATGCCATCAAAATATAACTCCATCTATAGTTTGACTGTGGAAATCCAAGAAAACATTGTTTAGAGCCCCAAAACGGCCCTGGAAGTACATAAATATGTACTGACATGAAAATTTCCAAAATAAGCCAGTTGGAATAGGTAGGTGACCATTATTATCCACTTGGATGTTGTGTGGGGATTCAAGATAGCCCCGAAAGTGCAGAACCCGCAATTACAAAGAAATGTCCCCATTACAGAGAAACGTTCTTAAGTGAAAATTGTCAAGATGAGCCAGTTGGAATTTGGAACATGTGGGTGGCCACCAATATCCACCTAGATCAATTTTATTAGTTGAATTCCATGTATGTTTTAGAATGTTGCATATGCATTTAATCAATGGTAGAAAACAATAGGTAAATTTGGTTGTAATTCGTAGCTGGAAGCTACAAAAAATTAATCAGATAGAAGAAATTTTAATTTTTGAGTATTCCGCACATAATGGACCTCAGTTGGGCGAGTGAAAATTAGAACTTGATACTTATAGGATCTTAGAGAAACTCATTGCAAGGTGAAAGGTAGAGTTGGAATGAGAAGTTGACATGAAGGACATTGGACTTGTGCATTATTTCTTAGGTCTAGAGGTGTCACATAGTCTAGATGAGGTGTTCCTTGGATAGGATAAGTATGCAATTGATATTTTGAAGGGATTTTTGATGACGAATTGTAATCCCTTAGCTACTCCTATGGTACCAAATCTAAAGTTGCATGATGGATTGCATTTTAATCATTTGGTGTATAGACAATTGATTGAATCTTTGATATATTTGGTTAGTAGCAGACTTGATTAATGTTTTTTAGTGAATACTATGAGCCAATATGTGGTTGAGCCGAGGTAAATTCATTTGGTCACTACATCACATGTGATTTTTCACTTGAAGGTCATAATACATCATGGTCTAATATATATATCAGATTGTGAGGTACAAGTGCCAAAAGCATAGAAAGAAGTATGGCCCAAAAGATTTCATATGTACAAGTATGGAAATCACTTTTTTTCTCCTTCAAATTTATCAATATTGGTGTCAATGTTCATTAAATCAATCGCTAACTCCAACCAAAACTCTACATCACAAAGTCATCTGAATAAGTGTTTCATAACATTGAACATTGGAAAACAAAAATTCTAAGGAGAACACAAAATGCCACATCAACTTACAATTAGTAATATCTATAAACAATATTCTTAAATTAATAATTTAGTTGTTTCCACCATTATGTGTCCTTGGATTTTGAATTTAAGTATACAACACAATGAAGGAAAATTTCATGACGTAATAGAAGTAAATGATTTATACCTTGTTGGAAATGCATTGTGTATCATGGAGGTGATCATCGTTGAAACATGCATTTGTCTATAAAATATTATATGACTAGATAATAACTAAACATGTATAAGGTTGCATTTGTCAAAGATAATTTTTTTTTTATATGACTGAATAATAATTAAAACATATAAGATGCTCTAGAAATACAAAAGGGGAATACCTCATGAATGATCTCCTCTTGGTTTTGAGAATAATTTATTCTCTACTAAACAGGGCCAACCATGTGAAGGTGGAAGGTTGTTTGGACCCTCCCCACCTCCACATCTCTCTCAATTCCCCATACCCAATCATGCACAAAAAGTAGCAAAACAATAATTAAAGGAAAATGAAAGAAATAAGGTACATGCATACAAAACTTATAAGGTTCATGCATAATAAGGTAGAAAAACAAAAAATTGCACAATAAAGAATTTATATTAATAAATTTTTTCCTCAAAATGTGTACAATCGTTCCTTTTTTTATTTCTTATTTTTGATATAATTCATGAGTAAATTGTAATTCCATTTGTCTTGATCCCATCCATCTATCAGGACCTCTTTTGGTGCTACATGACTATGTGTCATCTCAAGAAATGTACTAGTTCTAGTAGTATGACGCGCACTCTTATGCACGATAGGGGCATTCACTACAATAACAAAAGGTGTTAAAAGGACATGGTTAGTTATTATTCATAAAAATGTTTTATTAGTACAAATATCATTACTATGGTTTTTACCTGGAGGAGTAGTCAACACCAATGGTTGGATAGTCATCGGTTCCTCTCCTCTTCTCACACCCTCATCTACATGCTCTGCCATTGAAACAAGAAAAGTTATAAGTACACAATCTACAAGTAAATATTAATAATCGTCATATTATACATTTGATTTTAATGACACACATACCGTGATAGGTCTACACACCACTAGAATCATGGGGTTGTTTTCAACCATCGTCAAATGAACTTGTGTTGATTTCCTTCTTTAAAAAAATAGACATAGTAATTGATGGGTTAAATCAATCGTCAATATATTTGATAAGTAATCAACAATTACAATCTTGTCATGTTATTTACCATCTCATTCGAAGGGTCGGATTATGTTTTCCCCATCCTTTGTCGATGTTCCACCACTTTTTTAAATTCGAACTTGAACCTGACCATCAAGTCTTCTTCGGTGGTGGAAGTGTTGAACGTATCCCCCTGCATCACACAAGATACAATTTTTTTCTTATTGCATGCAATTAAATAAAATTTGCATGATGTTATGAATAATACGGTTAAATTATTTGGTACTTATAATTTAAAATTTTAATCTCAAGTAACAATCTTGGCCAAGTTTGTGTTTCCTGTGTTTTTCTAGTCTTGCCTTGGTTTCTTTTGACATTTCCAGGAGCCTACAAAAAGTTTTAGGTATGTTAGAAATTGCAATTTTATGAAGAACTGAAAAAAATTCAACATATTTAATTCAAAATATCATATAATACCTTGCACGGATAGGTGGTCTCTTCCCTTCTTGTCTCAGTGCAATCTTCTTTGCAATGTCTTGTATATTCTTCCATTCCCTCTCAGTAATGAATAGAGGATGATCATACTTATTTATTTTTTTTGAATTGATCCCTATATTGATCTCTGACATATTTCAAATATGTATTGGCCCTCGAGGCGATTTTGGACTTGTTGAACGTATCACCAAACAGTTTGACCATATGGTTCATAAGATTTTTTTTTAAATCTTTATTCTGTGCATTCCATTGTGTGCGAATGGTGGGTCCAAAAATATATAGATCCTTGTCATGCAAGATCCTGTAAAAACATTGGTTCTTGCAAAATGATATGATAATTAGATTAAAATAATTTGAAATATGTAGGTTTCAATTAAATGGTAGGAATTAATTAATATATTCATAAATACCTCGGAATTTTCGTATCTTAAAGGGAACCACTTTATTTTCCACCAAAAAGATGATGGATATTTTTCCTGAGCTTTTAACATGTGATGTTCCAAGATAACAATGAAGTGTAGAATCATCTTCATGAAATTTTCCTGTAGACCATCATGTGCATAGTCTAGTGTGTACTGTGGGGGCTTCTCATGAGCCCTGGGAGTTCTAGTCCTCTCATCCATATATGAAGAGGAAAATAACCATGTAGGTATGTGGCTTGTCATAGGATGTTGTGGGTTTGGTGCATCATTGTTACCGGCAGTGTCCCCGTGACCAGGCTATCCCGTTGAATCCAAAAATTCATAGATAGAAAGAAAATGTTTGTGTATTTCTCATATAAATGTATCAAAATTTTTTCATAAATTAATATATATCAAAAATATGTTTTTTTTTTTAAATTGCACTTACCCCATATGTTTTGTATCCTGGATCAAAATTCTCATCCTTTCTCTAGTCTCCTCTGTAGTTGGATTGCACCTTGAAAATTCAATGAGTTCCCTATTTTCCTTTCTCAAGGAATTTCTAATTGTTTTCATTAGGTTGATAGAATCAAATATTTCATCACCCACATCATCATGTTTCGATGGTGTGCTTGTATACATCAATAAATAAACATGTTAATTCAATTATTGTCAACAATAATTGATATAAAATCAGTGTTATACCTATTACAAGCTAGTCAATGTCTTCCCGTGATCACCCTACTACAATGTAATAAGAATGACATTTTAGAATGTTAGAAAATAATATAAGAAGAATGAACTATTAAAATGTATGTTAAAAGTAAAAAAAGGAAAACATTAATTACAGGTTGGATATACTGGTAGACCATAATTACCTGCATAATACCAACACCTATATCAATTCAATTCAAATCGTAATCGACCAACAAATATTCCCCTACAACTATTGTTTTAACTACACATACAAATATTCGGTTTCTTTCATGCCCCTCACATATACAATTGGGTTGATTTGTTTTTGTCCCGGGTCTTATACTGTTTATAAGCCCTACAATATTCCCCGACACCTTTGTCATTCCATCAATATACATCGTCACTCCTTTATTGTGATCATTGTCTTTTAGTTATATATAATTTGTAGCAACTGCATATCTTCGCATACCTGGCATATATCGGACTAGCCTCAACCAATCTCCATATTTTTAGTATGGTTCGACATACTCCATCAATTCAACAAGTCCCCCATCTTTCACCTTTATGCCATCGATGAAGAATAAACCTATACCATGTATGGATGACAAAGAAATGTGATACATCCTCTCATTGACATAGAATCCAGTTTCCAACTTAGGAAGTTCACTCGGTACCCATCGTCTCACTAGAGTTTTTATCTCAAGGGAATATCGACGTCACCTATGCCCTCATTGTTGTAAGAACATGATCCTCCTTCATTAATACCTTCATTAATAAAGAATTCCATGCACCTACAAAATTTTATTTTGACCTTTTCACCTCTAGTTGATCTATCCCTATTAGATGTGTTGGACGTAACAATATCCCCCCTCTCTCTAGAAATTCCCTTGCTTGAGGATAGCTTTGACAGGTACCTATTCGGTTGTACCTACAATCCATCGAATGAAAAAAATAGTTAGCAAAAGGGGAGAATTTTTGGACAAGGAATAATTTGACCCTATCTTTCTGATGTTAAATCCAGACGCTGTCATAATTTGACCCAATACATAATTATGATTTTTATATTGTTTTAATTCTTGTTGGATGGCATGAAATGGACCATTTTTGGAATATAATGAACCTTTTACTCCTATATGGAGGCAGAAATGTAATTCAAGCAATTCATTTTCTGGTATTTGTTTATTTTATGTTTTGTGCATCTTGTTAATACATAATCCATTGGAAAGGTTCTTCGATCCATACTAATGTGAAACTCTTTGGATTCCACTTTAGAGGGAAATCAAAGTATAGTTCTCTTGCCTTGTTCAATTTAGACTAAGAAAATGTCCTTATTTTCTCTCTTTTTCAATCTCAATGGATATAATGATTTGTGCTTTCCACCTGATTCATTCATGATCTTTATTTAGAGGGTTTTAACCAAATACAAATACTAGTCTTATGATCACTATTAATGGCATGTTGTTTTTTATTACAATCATATTAGTTTTGGTATCAAAGGTTTCATGTTGGTTGATCCCTTCATTTTATGCATATTCTTTTGTGGTCAATCTTGACTTATTCTTGTCTCTAAAACTACATTCTTTGTACCTAGTCCAATAGATCCACCTGTCGTTGATGCTATATTTTCTTGAAGGTAATTAACTTAACTACCAACACTGATCTTCATTACAACTTCATATTAAAAGGCATGGTATCATGCTATACTTTGATTTTGTGCACGTCTTCAAAACTTTGATTCCATGCATGTCTTCAAAACTAGTGGGTGGATACCATTATGTATGGACAAGGAAAAGGAAAATTAACATTAACTAGAGACTCTGCTGGAATTTTTCCTTACACAATGGAAGTACTGCCAATATGATTGAAAACATATTTGATGCCCATTTTGATAGTGTCTTCCTTTTGTTCAAGCTTAGAGGAATTTTTTTTGTATTTTTTTGTTCACTTCCCTTTAGGATGGTTTAGAATATACTATAGCTCACTATGGAGGAGAAAAGATCATAAGTTTACTATGATGATTACTTCAGTTTGTATTGGTGTACACACTTCCTTTCATTGGCCTTCGATTTAACTGTTTTCTTTCTGATTATGTAACGACATAGATCAACTACATGTATGATGGTATCACATTTTATTCCCAACTCAAGTTCAAATGACCATGCTTTAAATGGAATTTAAATAATGTTTGGTTTGATAAGAGTGGTAAATGGATGTGACTAATTTTGGTTAATGGCCATTAGATACATTAACAATGCATTCAAATAAGGTAGGAAGTGAAATCGAAGTGAATATAATGATATTTGGTATCCTTCATAAGTGAGATCATATGTGATAAAAGCATGGGGTGCACTAAGTTAACTTGATATCCTTTTTGTTCTTTTGATAAGGTTTGATAAGTATGTTGATCTCCTTGAGGATTTTTTGACAAGAATTTGTGTAGAAGATTAAAATGGAATATATCAAAATCTTGTAGCAACCCCCATCCATGTAACAAAATGTTATATATTGAAAATGCAGAAGCATGTAGCTTGTTATAGCTATTGAAGTATGTAGTGGCATGGAGAATAATATGACATAATTTACCTATAGGTGTAGAAGTCTATACTATCTTGACAATGAAATTGCAGTTGGTCTGTAGGTATCCAAGTGTTGCTCTTCCTGTAGTTACAAAAGTTCATGCTCTCCATGATTATGGATCAACATATATCTACATATGTATGGTGGTATCGCACTTTATCCCCAACTCAAGTTCAAATGACAACGTTTGAAATGGAAATTAAGTGATGTTTGGCTTGATAAAAGTGGTAAATGGATGGTGTTAATTTTGGTTAATATCCATTAGATAAATTAACAATGCATTCAAATAAGGTAGGAAGTGAAATAAAAGTGAATACAATGATACCCAGTATCCTTCATAAGTGATATCATATGTGATAAAATCATGGGGTCCACTAAGTTAACTTGATATCCTTTTTTCTCTTTTGATAAGGTTTGATAAGTTTGTTGATCTCCTTGAGGTTCTTTTGACAATAATTTGCGTAGACGATTAAAATGGCATATATCAAAATCTTGTAGCAAACCTCATACATGTAGAAAAATGTTATATATTGAAAATGAAAAATCATGTATCTTGTAATAGTTTTTAAAGTCTATAGTGGCATGTAGAATACTATGGAACAATTTACCTATAGGTGTAGAATTTTATACTAGCAAAGAACAAAAATATAGAAATAGCAGAGTCTTTAAGAATACAAACTCGTTAGAATGGTGGTACATTATCTTTGAAGAGAAAGAGATGTCGCTACACTCATTTGAAAAATGATATTAAAACAGGTCAAAGGACTCACATTGTTGGATACATCATGAAGGAATAATAATATATCATTTTACAAATAGTACCCATGGGCTCATAAACCATCAATGATAAAAACTAATTAATAATCATGCAAACATATTTTTACCATATTAGTATTATTATTTATTTTATTTCTCTCAATATTTCAAATACCATGGGTGTATACCATGGTTTATCGAAACCATGGGCTAGAAAACATTGATGGGAAGAGGTGGTAGCCATTCATATCCACCTAGATAAAAAAACAAAGGGATTCCATTATTTTGGTATTGTTATTTTTTCATAGTTGAGAAGAGCATCTAGGAGTCAGATATTGAAGCATAACATAGGAGATAGAATATTCTATAGAAACCATTCATTCTGCAATGTGCATGGAAACTCGAGAAAAATAGAGAAGTGCATAGGCCTCACCTTTTAGCTAGTTTTCTCCCATGTTGGGTTTCTCATGTCACATCAAGTGTTCATTTGTGTGGATGGCGTGTTCATTTGCCTATTCTTTCATTTTAGTTTTCATTTGTGTGGATGATGTGTTCATTTGCCTATTTATTTCATTTTGGTTTCAGTTATTCCCATAATCTTGAGCATATGCTAGTAATGTTAAATATGAGATCGAAGGTAATAAACTATATAATAAAATATTTCATAATATAGCCAGATATGTTGTGATGAACTATTCTAGTGGAATATCCATGATAGTTTACAAATCAGTAATAAACTAAATTTCGGCAATAAAATTTCAATGAAAAGATTAAAAGTTGATTATTTTTTGCCACTCATATGGAGTCTACCAACAAATTTGAAACTCCATAGCCTTGGGGAATTATAATATCAAAGTCGCAATCGTGTTTCACCTTATCAACAAGAAGTAGGGAATGGAGTTCAAGACTGAAGTGCAATACCAAGAAACGAGAAATGGTTTTCAACATTTATTTAATGAAAAAAGGAATGTGTGCATGTTTCTTATTTTTAAAAATTTCACATGATACAAAACAAGTGCAAAAATTTCATGTGATGCGAAATGCATGCACTTTTCTATATATTAAAAAAATTGAATTGTCCTCTCCGTTCAATGTACATATATACAAAACTCACAATGACATTTTCCTTTTGGCTTGCATAGATAATCTTGTTATTAATACAAAAGAAGCAATATTGTGTTCTAGGGGCTACATGTTTTTTTTTCACAAAGGAAAAATATCTTATATTAGATATATAAAATAAAGTTTACAAAATTCTTCTTAGAGAATAGTATCCTTTCTGTCCTTTTACAAATCCCACATTTTTGTCTTTAATTGTCTTATCACATATACTTCTTACAAAAACAAAAAGCCAAAAATATTATTGTTGTAATACATTTGTTGATCAACACTTAATCATGAATTCCAAATTTAATATTTAGTCATTTTTTCGAAGCTTTCAACTTGTTCTCCAATTCCTTTGGCAAAAAATATAATGTCTTCCTCCATAACCAAAGCCTGTTTTGATAGTCGATCTACTTCCCTATTGAATTCCCTATATATGTGTTATATTTTTAAGTTCTGGAAGCTTCCACTCATCTGTCATATTCTGGTCATCCAAGGTTGTAATGAAATCACCTACAAATTGTTTTTATAAGAAAACTAATCAATAATGTTAAGAACCAAATATCAATATAGCATAGAAAAACCTCAGAATAAGTACTCAACGCCTTGAAAAAGATATAATTTCAGATAATAAGCCTCTTCGAGGGGGCAATCTCCTTTTACCCCACATAAATGTTCAAGTACAAGCTGATTCCAAATGAAAATGTCTCCTTGGTATATATAGGAGACTAGGAGGTATAATTACAAGTAATGGAATAAAGTCGACATAAATAAAATAACATTACTAATGTAATATGCCCCAATTAAGGGGTAATGAGCCAATATTAGGGCTTAACATGCCCCTCCCCTTGAGACAAGTGTTTTCCACAATGCTTGAGTAACTCTGGATGCTTCTGTATAAAAGACTCATATTCCCAAGTGGAATCTTCAGCCGGTAGTTTCCTTCATTTAATGAGATACTTTGAAATGGATCTATTCCTCAACTAGTGAATTCTTGTGTCAGTGATGGCTTCAGGCTCCAATATGAGTTTTCCTTCCTCATCAAGTTCTGGCAATATAGTTTGAACTGGGATCTTGTCGCCTATAACCTTCTTTAAGCATGAAACATGGAAAACTGGGTGTACTCGTGAAGATGCAGGCAATTCCAATTTGTATGCCATAGTACCAATCTTTTGCAACACCTT
>ML777530.1:2573689-2631266 GCA_009831015.1 Picea engelmannii | reverse complement strand
AATAAATTAATTGAATTTCTTACCCCCTTCTCGTCACATGTTTAATTATGATTATTATTTTTTACCACAAGTGTCACTTAGACCTAGATTTTAATTTCACTAGGCTGGGTGACATTTTTATTAGGGAAAAATTGTTTTTAAATATTACTTGACACATCATTCGTTCTAAGGCCATCTAGATTTATTCACTTACTAGTTAAAAACACAACGTTCCCTTCAGGAAACACTACGTGCTCTAAGGGTGCCACTCGCGCCTTGACTAACTTGGTAGACATCAAAAACCCCTGGAGTCAATACTCTGCCAAGTGATCTTGTGGGAGACTAAGGGCGTCTAAGGAATAAGGAACCTACGTTATTGCGTGCCCCTTAGAATCATTGTGAACAACTGTTGCAAACTTCCCTCACGACATCATGGGTCTTCTCGAACTAGTTAATCGCTAACCTACAATTCAAGCCACAGCGGGAGTGCTAGTAGGCTATGGCAAGGTTGTTGTCCACACCTCTCCCTCAAATTCTTTGGTTTTTGTGCGTGACCCCTCTACTCCACATGTGAGTCTAGTCGGCAAGCTATCGTCAGCCTGCATCATCAACGAATCATGTCAGCAATAATAATAAATCATCATAACATCTAATCCGATGTACATATATCATATCAACAACAATCAAACCTCAATAGTCCACTCTATGACTCGATCTAGAGTCCAAGCGGTTTCATCGATGCCTCTACATCCTCGAGGTCCACAGTTCTGCACACTCAGGAGAACCCAATCAATAACACATGTCTAGGTCAACACAACAAAGTAACATATCATCATATCCATAATGCCTCATAATCATAATCAAACGACCAATAGTATAATAATCTAGATCACTTGCAAGCAAGTGTCCTCAAAGAATAAGTTCGCTCGGTGCGCGCAAGAGTGAGATGTTACACCTTGCGACACAACTCTTCCAACCGATGTATCCCTTAAATCGCACGTCGACGTGCACTCTTGGTTGTTTGTCCACTTTCATGGGTTAAGCCGGCTCATCAAGAGGCTCCCTCTCCTTCCTTAGCCAGCTCATGAATCTTCGGTTAAACGTGCCCAACTTGTTCCTTCGTTCATTTGCTTACTCAACCGCATCACAAGACGTTTGTAGCACATCTTGGGCATTCGTTCTTTTGGGCGTGCATGCCTTTGACGCAACCATCATCACCAACCGTTCATTTCTTCGGTGAGGCACCCACCCAACCGGCTCTTCGGTCAGGTCACCAACCTTCGTCGCAAGTCCATCTTGTTGAAGTCATACTTGGCACGGTGTCGCGTGCCCGAGTAACTCCAACTTCACTCATGAAATAACCAAACATTCGTTGACTCGTCCGAATCACAAATCTTAACTCGTGGAGGGAGCCTGCTCGCTTCGATCTAACCGCGAGGTGTGATAGTACCTGTCCTGTAAAAAACAAATGCATCCGAAGCTAACTAGGATTACTAATTACAAATAAAGACATAAAATACAAAGAGAAAGATTGCAGGAACGAGAATCCTGCCATTTTCGAGAGGGCTATAGAACGAACGCGCAATTGTTTTTTGAAAATGCATATTTTCGAGCATGGAAGCACGTTCTTCATTTAAGATATGTCATTCGATTCTCCACCGTAAAAATCGGATTAAAACTTTTTAGTAAGATAGCATTAATATGATGATGATGATGATTAACTTCCACTAAGACCTAATTGGTCTATCGAACCTTAAGAGGGTAAGTGATTACTTGTAATCCTTTAGAATTTTGTTCATGTGCTTAAAAAGCATTAAGAGAAGCTTTCCAAGATCACCATACTTTTGTTGAGTTAAAAGGTTAGGAAGGTTGGTAGTCTGATTAATATTTTGAAAATGAAATCTAATATGGGTATAGGCGAGGACATATTTTGCAAATCTTTACACGGAGTGATTTGCAAAGAGAGTGCAAACTCTTACTAAATGTCAATATGCAACTCTTAGAAATCAAATGAAGTGCAAACACTTGTTCAATGTAAATATTTAATTGTTCAATGTAAATTTTTAATTTTTAAAAGTTAAATGATCAAGTGTAAATCATTGTAAAGGTTGGAAAAAAATTAAATGAAGTGTAAATCATTGTAAATATTGAACAAACTTAAATATTTTAATGTTTGGCAATTATTATTAATTATGTAATTGTTAGTGAAATTATAATTTTTCATTAATCAATTTACATTTTACATTTTTGAATATGTATATATCATTGTAAAGGTTGGAAAAAAATTAAATGAAGTGTAAATCACTGTAAATATTGAACAAATTTAAATATAACGCTTTAAAAGTTGAACATTCTAATTTTTTTTATCATATTTTGATTATACAATTTTAACTATTAAAATCTACAACTTCAATAATTCTTCTAAATTTTTAACTAAATTTTACATAAAATAAAAATAAAAATAAAAATTCTTCTAAATTTTTAACTAAATTTTACATAAAATAAATAAATAAAATTAAAAAATAGAATATGTCAACTACACTGTAAATACTTAACTTTTAAAAAAATGAAAAATAAAATTAATTTCATATTTTGAAACAATATTATAGGAGGACAAAGTGGAATTAATTGTCGTAAACTTTATTTGTTACACCAACGTTTCTTAGTCCCCTATTAATCAAACCTATGTGGGACACTGTAAATACTCAACTTTAAAAAAAAAAAATGAAAAATAAAATTAATTTCATATTTTGAAACAATATTATAGGAGGACAAAGTGGAATTAATTGTCCTAAACTTTATTTGTTACACCAACGTTTCTTAGTCCCCTATTAATCAAACCTATGTGGGAGAGGATACCAATTAGATGTTTTTGATAAAGTTATAACTGTGGTTTAATTATATGTTTTAATGGGTTTCCGTGATTTTTTCTTTAACAGTTACAATATTATCCATGAATTGATTAGTTGAAGTTTATTAAGGTATCCCTTAAAAGTTTTGAGTTGTTGAAAAGTTATTAATATGTATATAAATATATATAATATTACTTTTATTAAAAACAATTATTTATATTTGGAAATTAAAAATTTCAAAAAAACATGAAATTTAAAAGAATTAAATTGGTAAAAAATATGATTAAACCTAAGATAAATATGTACTTCATGTTTAGAAGTTGAAGAAGAGTTGTGATTTTGAGCGGCTTTTGTAGAAGGATGTGCTAATAGTTATTTCATTTTGTAGAGAATGACAAAGAAGTGATGGGAAAGAATATATGTAATTTTCAAGTAATTGATCTCTTGATCAATTAATGTAAATTAATTTAAGAAAGTTTTTATATATATATTATTTTGGTATTATTTTTTTTTGGTTTGATACTCTTGTGTTATTAATCAAATTCATAAAAAATTTATGAATCTAATTTTTATTGTAATAATGAAATATAGTTACAAGAAGAAAAAAAAATTATATTTTCAAAGTTTTCTAACAAATATAATTATTTATCAATATTTTAAACAAAAATATTAGATACCAAAACTTTATTAATATCCCATTTCATTGTTATAACCACTCCTAATGAGCACAAGTCATAATATTTTCCATGCATGGTATAAAAGGGAATGGATCTTTAGTCAAGGCTCCAAGTATGAAATATTTTAAGATCTATAAGTTTCTAGAAGCACATAATTATATATATTAGTATATGTTTTTCACTATAAAGTCACTTTTAAAAATAAGATATTGAAATTTCAAAGTGAAAAGTGGTCTAGGGTATTTATTGATGTTTTGCCTTTTTGATTATTTTCATCTCAAGTTTATTCTATTCAATTATCAAATGTTTCTTTATGTTGGAAGTAATGCTTACATTAGTAATTTGTTTGGAGTTTTTGTGGTTTCTTGTGTTTGTTGAAAGTTTTTTTCAATCACTGTGTTCAAGTTTAAAATAAGTTAGATCTCATAATAAGAATGTAAATGTATTTATATTATGCAAATACATAATGGAAAACAAGTTTTATGTACAATTGTATTTTCTAAATTGATATCACAGCTAAGTGCTCTAGGTTATATCTTTAAGTATGTGTGAGAGTGGAGTGGTATTATTAACTCGATGAGTGTGTCTTCATTGTCCTGTTGTTAAAGAAGATTGTTGTATGTGTGTTGCGTGGAGGAACCACCGTTGATTTCAAAGATATCGCTTGATCCGTGAGTTGTTGTTGAGAATTCCAAGGGAACGCTGTGAAAAATAGAATCCGCTACCTGGAGGAGTCGCCAAAGAAAGAGGAGTTGTCGCTCACAATTCGATTTAGCATCCTGGTAGCTGGCGAATGAATCCATGAGTATGTTTTGAAATGGTGTTCTTTACAAAGAAATCGATATATCATCGAATTTTGAGAGGCTTCCCTTCGCCTTTGAGGAGTATGGATTTCTTATTTTAGTCGACAAAGTCATCACTTGTAATGATGTCGTAGCATGTGATTCATGTGCATCTCGAGTCTCGACATTATTTCTGCTATTCTACTCCGTCTTTCTATTGTCTGCAAATTTTTTGAGGAATCGAAGTTAAATTTAACTGCTTTTCTACTCCGTTTTTCTATTGTCTGTTCGTGCCTGGAGAGTGCGTGAGGAGAAGAGAAGGCACCAGGTCACGTTTTCTGAAAAAAGTAAGGAAGAAGCAACCACCATTTATACAATCGCATCAGACTTGGCATTCCAGATCACCACTATTCAGATTATATTAAGAAATCCAGAACTGTTGTTGTGTCGCCGCAAATCGCTGCTGCATGAGTGAGTCACAATTTGTTGTTTATGAGGGAGTCGAGAAGTTGATTTCTTTCAGAGAAATCAGTGTTAATCGTCACTGAGAATAGATATGGATCCGGTCACATTTATTCCATCGTGTTTCTTAGATTTGTGTTTGAAATTCATTGTTTATTGAGTGTGCAGTTTGTGAATTTTTTTTAAAGTATGGTATATTGTTTGGTTTGTGAAATGAACGATGAAGAATCAACTATAGAACATGGTAATATAGCTTAAGATGGTGTGTGGAAGCTTCGATTTTGTCACAAGTTGATAAATAGTTTGGTTATGTTTACAAAGTGTTATAAAATTGATGGGTTTTGTTGTGGTTCGAGATTCAAAAGCATCTATTATAAGTTATTTTTTTAAATAGAGGCCAAGTTGTTTAATCAAATTTTGAATACATTCTGTATTCATAGTATTCTCTTACAAAGTGACTGATAGTTACGTCCGCAAGATGGGCAACCAAACGCAAAACTCATCCGCAACGAAAACGTCCACACAAGGGACCCCTTGTTACTCCCTTTAGTTCATAACCATCATAATCATCATAATATAATCCATTAGTTAAGGAAACACACTTCCTTGTGCCTCCCATCAACATAATTACTTTGATAGTTGAGAGTGAGTGTAAGCGCACTAGACTATGTGATTTATATAAATGCATTTTGTATCATAAGTTTTGTAAAGAGCATTATGTAATTGTGATCAATGTTGTAATGAGTGTAATGTAAGCATTAAAAGAGGGTGTTGGAAGTAATGCTTACATTAGTAATTGGTTTGGAGTTTTTTGTGGTTTGTTGTGGTTTTTGAGAAATTCTTTCAACCACTATATCCAAGTTTAGAATAAGTTAAATCTCACAACAAGAATGTAAATGTATTTATATTGTGCAAATACTTAATAGAAAACAAGTTTTATGTACAATTATATTTTCTAAAATCTTTCAATTATTAATTTTTTTTTTTTTTTATTTATAAAAAACAAGTTTTGTGTAAAATTGTATTTTCTAAAATCTTTCAATCATTAAATATTATTCAAGATGACAATAGCTATAATGTTTCAAGTATTTATTTGGTTGAAAAACTAACATTTTCTTGAATTGATCCCTATGTGGTATACATATCAACATTTGTTCAAAGTACTATAACATACATTCAACTTATTTTTATAGTTATGTTTTAAGATTAGACACTCTGCATGTATTTCAAAATAATCTATTTCAACTTCATGTGATTATATACATTCTCAGATCAAGTTTTAAATGTTGTGAATTTTTGGTTAAAGATCATAGTAGGTGAAATCTTTAAAAAAGATAACACTAAAATATTATTTTTGAGATAAAAATAATTACTATTATCACTACATGCATATATGTTTTAGTGGAACTATCATTATAACTATACATAACTTTAACTTTAATGTTAAATTTATGTCTTCTAATAATGCATTTTCTTAAAAAAAAAATAAAAAAATGTTTTCATGATGCAATTGGCGCATTAGCATTTGTGTTAGAGTTAGTGTCATACTACGTCATTTTTTGCATCATCCAAGTGTGTATATGCATATTGTTAGGAGTGCATTTTGCATCGTGTGTATTTCATTTGCATCATATTGTGTCATGTAACATTTATCTGCATCATATTTGTGTGATTTTTAAGTCTCCATTTTTAACACATATTTGAATATTTGTCTTGTTATTATCAAGTGTATTCATAAAGCATTGTACTTATGTCACAATAATGAACATTATGTAATATTCTATATTTCCATAACAATGAAGAAAAATAAATGCATCTCATTAGTGTCATACTCATGTCAATAATGTCACATTCAATGTTCTATGTATGATTATTGTGTCATGTTGAAATCCTTTTATGATTATTGTGTCATGTTGAAATCCTTTTAGATTCATATTTAAGATAGGTATCTAATTATTAATTATATCAAATATTTTTTTTATGGAGATTATGTTATTTCTATTTTAGAATTCTCATCTCAAATTATCTTATATATTTTCAATAGTTAATATGTAATTCATGTTTTCTCTTAGACAAATTTTTATCTCAATGAATGATTATATATATATATATAACATACATTTTAATCGAAATAAAACACATGTCACAAAGTTACTGCTACCATACAGATTCAAATGTAATAGATAGTAATTCATATACACAACATAATATATTATAACATTAAAGCATCACAAGTATGCATAACATAAAATTAAGCATATAAATTATACTTATCCTTCAACTGGAATAACACTATCAATTGCGTGCAAACCTTCCACAAACCTCCTAGTCTTTTACCACACTGCTTATCAATCTTAGTAGTAGGTCACCCCCGAGCTGAGAATAAGCTCCACTGGGCAAGGGAATCCTAGGCTAAACAAGGTCAACAGGAAGACACACAGTTTATGAGGAAGGATTCTCTCCCAGGAGCTACTTATGCCCACTTCTCATAGACTCTCATTCCCCACATGCATGTCCCACCCTAGGAGTATACACCTTCATCGTCACATGATCCATCGATTGCTTCACCTCCCTTGCCTTGGGCTTCAGCAACAGGCCAGACCGGAATTCTCAAAGCTCTGTAGTAGCTACGGGACCCCTTCTAGGAGAACTCACTTCCACAACACACTCTCTCACCTGGAGAGAGTTTCCCACAAGCCTGACAACCTGAATCTTTAACCACAACCACCTCCCTCACCTGGAGAGAGTGTTGCACACAGGCCTGACAACCTGCCTCTTCAACCATAACCACCTTCCTCACTTGGAGAGAGTGTTGCACAAATCTTGACAACTTGCTTCTTCAACTCTGGTCCCGCACAAGGAGGACAACAACAAGGATCAACAAGAAACAAACGACGACATCAAGCCACACTCAGCCAAGTGACTGCATGACCACAACAACCCACAATTATAACACACATGACAAAGACAATTACGGGATGTTCAAACTTCACAGAAGACGCGATTCAGTCCACGGGTTCTCACTGGGTTCAGGAATTGCGCAAGTCGGATTCAAGGATCTGATTTTCATAGGTGTGTGGCTATGCAGAGGCAGACGCAAAGGAATAACGGTTCAAATGCCCCAAATCCCAACAAACTTAGGCGGAGGATGACAGTATGAGAGAGAGAACCCCCAACACGACTGACTTCTTCAACTTTAACTGCATGCGCCCAGGTTGACACTTGTCTTCCTAGAGATGCATGTACTCCATTTTTCATACGTTTCCTTTCTAGGAACTTAGGACAATACTTGGTCAATTGACCACCTTAGCCTTTTAGGAAATAATAATAAATTATTATCCCCTTTAGAGGTAAGCACCCCTAGCTTAGCCCCTAGGCCCAAAAACATAACCTCCTCCCTTACCCAACCTTGTGGAAGCTTAGTCCCCCATCACTCTTTCATCATGGTCGGTCTACACGTAGCGATGTTTATATTTTATTAATGATTTTTCATAATTACATATACAAAACAGGCTACTAGCCTTAGCATCCTAGGCTCTCTGGCCTAATCATCACATAAGCCTCCTAGATTATTATAACACTTGGCTCACCAGCCTATAAAACATGTTTACAATTCATAAATACAACTGGGGCACGTCCTTGGGGTATTACAATCCCCTCCCCTTATTTTTGCACTATCCTGAGTGCAACTCTTTACACAACATCAACAAGATTTCCAAAATCTTCAAAAAGATGCGGATATTTTTCCCTCATAGCATCATCATGCTCCCATGTCGCTTCCTCGGGACCGTACCAGGTCCACTGGACCTTTATAATCCCTATGACTCGATTCTGGAGTTGTTTTCTCTTCCGGTCCAATATGCACACTAGATGCACTTGCAAGACGCCTTCTTGCTCTACCTGAATCAGATTCCAATCAATAACATGATTAGCATTGGGTGTATATTTATTAATCAATGAAACATGAAACACATTATGTACAATCATAGATGCACGTAATATGCAATGTATATACATGTATATACAGACAATTCTATTAACATTATAACCTGTATACAAGATACACAACATACAATAAATAGAGAATTGATACTTATATTTTGATTTAGAAGACCTTCCACCCCTGAGAAAAACTACGACTCCATCGAGGAAATGGCTTCCCAAAATAGCCATGGTCCGCAATTCGTATCCTATGATCAAACATTAATATACATGTCATGTCATACAAATAAATAAATACCATGAAAAATGTAATATAGTAAATTCAATTAATATTATATTGTATACTCTAAAATTTATTGAAAAATGAAGAATAAAATTGATCAAACCTAATCCAATGTCAATATTTTAATCGACCCTTACAAAAATTCTCTCATGTGATATTAATCCCTTAGAGGCTTTCCAAGTTTTTTTCATTAAGCTTTTTTGCTAAAATAAGTAATGATTTGAATTTTGTTAATAAATTGAATACATATATTTTAATATTATATGACATTCATAAAGGATATTAATTCCTTAGAGGCTTTCCAAGTTTTTTTCATTAAACTTTTTATGACTTAAATTTTCTTAATAAATTAAATACATATATTTTAATATTAGATGACATTCATGAAGGACGTAATTACAACTAACTTGGGTCCAACCTTTATTGATTTATTTTCTTGTTTTTCTTAAGATTTCTTCCTCTAGCTTCATTTTTATTCATGAAGAACGTAATTACAATTAACTTGGTCCCACTTTTATTGATTTTTTTTTAATTTTCTTTTCTTAAGATTTCTTCCTCTAGCTTCATTTTTTATCCCTCTCTATTGAAAACCATGATCTATATATTAGAACAATATGATAACAAAGTAAGTACAAAAAGTTCACGAAATAAAATATATGTATAATTTGAAATGAACATTAAAAATATATATGTCAATATGTATAATATTAACATATGTAGAGGTGGTATGGTCACAAATGGTGATAAAAGGAACAACTATGTATAACTAGCACAATAATTATGAATAAATGATGTGTACTTGTTATAATTAATAGAAACTAGCTTTCACACGATGACCAACACCATTATGACCTACTCACATTTTAACGTTTTTATTTGGATGTGTATACTTGAATGTTAATTTAGTTTAATTGTTTATGTTTTTTGTTTAGTAAAATCATCTTACAAGATGAAGAGGAGATGAGAAAGACCAGAAAAATGAAAAAGGAAGAGATCTAAAAGGGAGAGGGAGAAGAAAAAGTGCAGGAGGAGGTGAAAGAGGAAAATGGAGAGAAAAATAGAAAGAGGAAGAGGGGGAATAAAAAGAAGCGGGGTAAGAAAGGGAAAGAAAAAGAGAGAGACGATGAGGAAAAATAAGGGAGTAGAAAGAGATAAAGAGGAGATGGGAGGAAAGGAAATAGAATGAAGAATGAGGAGAGAAAAAGAGAGAGGGATAAGATAAATTGGAAAAAGAAAGGGAAGAAAGGGAGAAGAGAAAGAGGATGAAGAACAAGGGGAGGGGCAAGAGTGTAACAAGAAGAAAGAATATATTGTAAATCTTAAACTTTTATTTTGTTTTGTTTTGTAATAATTGATTTCTAATTGTTTAAACTCTATAGTAAAATTTATACTAAATTTCCAATATTGAATATAAACCTTCACATCAATCCCAAATCTCAAATAAAATCTACAAATTTTTAAAAAATATGGGAAAATAAGAAACAATCTTAACCCTTTTGTAATGGAAATCCAAAACATGTGAAGGGCCCTCAAATCTTGTTTGGTTTCTCATGTTGAGTGCCCCACAAACCTCTACTAGTGAAAATAAGTTCTACTTTCCAAAATGGACAAAAAAATAAATGAATGTGAACTTGTTTTCTCACTTTATTTATTTGGATAATGCACTGCAGAAGTCATTTTTGTGTCATTTTTTTCCAATATTTTTCCTCAAATGATGGTTTATTGTGTCGTGCTTGTACAATTATGATCCATATTTAAGAGCAGAACGAAATGAAACCACATATTTATAATATTGACATAGAGTCACACTGAACAATAACAGAGATACATTAAAACTTGACTTTTATTAAATAAGAAATATGTTGAAATTGTAAAATGCAGACTGAAAACAAGCTTCTTAGAATAGTGGCAACTTATCTCTCAGAAGAGATGTGACATCTACACTCATTCACAAGAAGATGAGTACAATGAGGCTATGAAGACCTTTGTACAATAAACATGAATGTCAAAACCCTAAACATCCAGAAACCTAACCCTGGGAGATGAAGCGCCAAAAGTCATGTGGGCCCCATTGGAGTACTCGTTGAAAAGATATTGACGAGGATTGTCTTTTAGGGAGCTCAATCAGAACCTTCAGATAATATTGAGGTACCCGATCACAAAAAAATGATGTTTAGATCCTCAAAATGATCTCAAAAATTCAAGAACTAAAAATAATAAGTTGCAAAAAAATTATTTTGAATTAATTCAAAAAAGTGAGTAACCACAAAAATCCAAAATCTTCTTATATCATATTAATACCAAACAACTATGACACAAGCACATAATTGACACAACTATATGACACTATGAAACACATAGTCTACTATAATACCAATGCTATACAACTTATTAGACGAACTTGGGATGCATGATAGCACTAAATAAGATACAAGATGGCACATATTTTCTCAATCCCTTTTTGATTTTAACTTTAGAGACATCATACGACGCAAGCTTGATGAAGAAGTTGACATAACAAACCAACACATGCAAGACAACATGCCTCTCAAACAGCCTTGACAAGGTATATGTGATGCTAAAAGCATTATAATAGTAGCATATCATAAGATTGTGTTGTCAAATTTATTGGGTGAATTCTTTCCCTTTTCTCTTTGCAACTGAAAAACATGGTTTAATTTCTGTTGTAAACATAAAATAATTCAGTCGATCATAACTCAAAATTGAAATTTCAATATCACCTACCCTTCAAAATTCAATTTCGATATTACCTGCCTTTCAGAATTGATGGCTACTCACATGTTCTATAAATTGAACTCAAGGATTGTTGCATGGAATGGAATGAATAAGTCACACGAAATGTTTTTTAAATGAAATTTTATTTTTGTTTGAAATCTAGTAAAAAGATTGTTAGAATCACAGATTTGAATGATCATTTCTTTTATAATCAGAGTGTTTTGAGTTTTTTTGAACATTCTAAATCTATTTCTACATTCATAAATAAATTTTAAACAATAAAAAATTATGATTTCATATATATTTATAAAATATAAATATCACAAATTCAAAAAAAAATAAAAAAAATAAAACATTTCATAAAACATAAACAAAGCCAAGTGAATAATACTATTTTGTTAATGAAGCAGTCATCTCATCTCGACTTCGTGATCATGAAGGAGTTGAATACACCAGTTGCATTTGTCCATCCTGATAAAGGATTAAACTGCGGACTATTGTTCCCTGTTGAAATGTACCTGTACTGTAATAGATGCTCCCAAATCTAACTGATATTGATAATTACATCTGAAGATATAAAATATGGGGAGAGCAGTACCCCTGAAACCCAAAAAAATATATATATCTACCATTTCGGCCCACACGATTGCTTCGTGAAAACGTAAATTATTTTCAAGCGTGGAATCAGGCTCATTTCACGTGCTTCATTTAATCCTAAACATGTATTAAAGAACACCTGTTTGATATATCATTCGATTCTCCACCTAAAAAACTGGAATTAAATATCTTCTGTTCACATTAGCTCTATTAACTATTTGACGTGCGATTGGAAAGGTTAAACGGTATCTGTTTACAGATATAATATATATAGCTCTATTAAATATTTGACATGCTATTGGAAATATTAAAACGGTATCTGTTTACAGATTTGAACATGTGACAACGTGATTATGGAATCGGGATTCTGAAACAAAAGTAGCCCAACCGACAATCTCAATATAAATAGTTCATCTTACCCTTCAAAACTGATGGCTATTCGCATCATTTCTAAATTTAGGTCAAGGGATCGGTGCATTGAATGAAAGAATGAGTAATACTATTTTGGGAATGAAGCAGTCAGTTCGTCTCCGTTATCATAAAGGAGTTGAGTACACCAGTACACCACTTATATTAGCCCATCCCCATAAACGATTAAACTGCATCACATGGGTATTGGCCAGTATCGAAATGTACCCGTACTGTAATAATAGATGCACTCGAATTTAACTGATATTGTTTATTACATCTGAAGATTTAAATTTATAAGAATTACTATTTTTTTTTGGTGTTTAGAATCTATTTTTGAATGCAGAAATGAAATCAGCATGTGAAAAATTTTGAGGCGATTCAGATTTTACAGAAATAATCACTTAAATCTACAAATTCAACAATTTCTTGCCAAATTTCAGACAAATATCTCCTGAAAAAATCTTCATTTAATATAATATTTAACCTAGGTCTATAAAATATGTGGAGACCAATAACCCAGAAACAAAAAAGAATCTACCATTTCGGAGAGGAAGAGAGAACGACCGCACGATTATTTTGTGAAAACGTAAATTATTTTAAAGCGTGGAAGCATGCTCATTTCACGGTTTCATTTAATCCAAACAGATATTAAAGAACACCTGTTTGATATCATTCGATTCTCCACCTCAAAACTCGAATTAAATATGTTCAGTTCACATTACCTCTATTAACTATAGCACTCACCTCTTTAAAATAATGTAGGCTGTGGCAATAAGATGAAATATCTATAATGAAATTGCGGTTGGGTTATTTTTGTTTCATAATCCCGATTCCATTATCATGTTATCCCATGTTCAAATCTGTAAACAGATATTCTTTTAATCTTTCCAATAGCATGTCAAGTATTTTATATCGGTTGGGTTATTTTTGTTTCTTAATCCCGATTCCATTATCACGTTATCACATGTTCATATCTGTAAACAGATACTCTTTTAATCTTTTCAATAGCATGTCAAGTATTTAACTAGTAAAGCCTCTAAGTCGCGGCGGGTGAGCGCCAAAAGGCTTACGGCTGTTAAACTTTCCGCTTAGTTAAAAAAACTTTAATTAAAACAATAATAAAAATTCATGGCGCAGTGTTTGCAGCAAATGATGTACTAAATATGCGCAACCACCCTGTGGTTGATCAACGTTGATAGGTGATTACCAGCGAGTGAGTGGAGGGGTGCTTGGTAGTGGCCAGGAAGGTGGAGCCTGGAAGGCATTCACGCATGTACAAGTGGAAGGTTGTTAAAAACGCAAGCATGCACTAGTAAAAAATGTTAATTTGGCTGGTTTCATAAAATGAAAGAACGGTTTGCAAAAAGAACGTGGCTGGTGAAGGTCAAAGGTTTTAGGTTGGCCTAGAAAATGAAACCCTAATCACTCATACCCTAATCACTCATACGTGGCAATCAGACAGCCATCATAGTAAATTTTAAATATGATTAAGTAAAAGTAAAAAAATAAACATGTAAACTGATGTCTTTATAATAATGAAGAAGTTAGTGGTTGAAATCACAACCATTGATTTATTGTGACTACTAAGAATATTCCATCAATATTTAATCTTGGTCAATAGGTGTACGCCTTTCGGGGTAATAAAGATATATCTATAAACAAATATCGTTTAATCTTTCCGATAGTATGTCAAATAGTTAATAGAGGTAATGTAAACATAACATATTTAATTTGAGTTTTTAAGTGGATGCTTTTTATAGATGTTCTATTTTTGTGTTTTTTTTTGGTAATTTTACTATATATAAATTTGGATGAAATCATAATTTTCAATTCAATGGTGGTAGGTTAAAGGTTTTGAGTTTTGACCAAAACAACAAAAAAATGTGATTTGGTGTAGATTTAAGTAATTGGATTCCGGTAAAAAGGGCCAAAAAGTAGAACAGTTAGAATGGTCGTACTCTAAAAGTAATTTAAACAGCAGAAAATTGTGATTTCTTGCAGATTTAAATCCTCTGATTTGATAAAAAAGGCCAAAACTTAGAACAGTTTTGACAAAAGCTTTCTAAATGTATAAATCTAAGTTTTAAGTTTGGACCAAAACAAGAAAAATATGTGATTTAGTGTAGATTTAAGTTGTTGAATTCCTGTGAAAAAAGACCAAAACTTTGAACAATTAGAATGACCATACCCTAAAAACAATTTAAATAACAGAAAATTGTAATTTCCTACCAATTTAAATAGTAGGATTTGATAAAAAATACCCAAACTTAAATACTTAAATAGAAAATATCCAAACCAAAACTTTCATTTTGTTTATCATTGAAAATTAATTTAATTGATGAGTGGAAAAATATCCGAACCAAAAATTGGATTTAATTTATCATTGGCAATTAATTTAATTGATGACTGGGATTCATCAACAATGTAATGGATGACATGGGATGACATTAGCATTTTTATTTCCGAACAGCATTAGCAATTAATGTAATGGATGACATGGGATTCATATGCTAATGGTGTTGCACTCACCTCTATATTGTGAGATTCATTGACGATGTCGCATTCACCAACGGTGTTGCAATCATCTCATTTTGTGGCATTTGATAACTACTGATATACATTTTTATTCTATTTTAAATAGTTCTTTAAACATTTTAATTTCATTCATTCATTATTATTTATATTTTTAAAATTTATATAATTAAATTATATCTTTATAAGTGTTTTTAAAATTTATATAATAAAATTAAATATTTTTTAGTTTTTCTATATATTTCATCTCTAATTTTAACCATTCTGAATTAATTTTCATGAAACCAAATTCAGTTTTTAAATAATATATCTTATCATTTTAATTTTTTAATTTGAATTAATTGCTAATACATCAAATTAAATTTTAAAATAATTGTAAAATTTAAATTTGAATTGATTTTCTTATAATACAATGTTATAAAAAATTAGAGGATAAACTAAAATTAAGATATTATAAAGAGGTTGTTAACTTTAATCAGGTAAAAAAAGGTTTCTATATTTTTACAAGCTTGAAAAAATAATTAATATTGTTAAAATAAGAACTAATTCTCATGAGTTGGAGAGTGAAAGTGAGTTTTCGACAATCCCCAAAACACCATGGCAGAAAATAATCTGTCATTTTTGTGACACCAAGAGGGTTGAAGATGAACCCCCAAATCAGATCTCAATTTCAAAATAACATTTTGAAGACTTTTATTCAAATAACTATATAGAATCTAATTTTTGGGGAATATTCTTCAATTCTTAAGAAATGCATGTCCATGGAGTGATGGAAATTTAAACCTTTTCATGTTTATTAGATGGGGAAATGGTTTATGCTATAAGTTTTGTCACAAAATTTATAATAAGACAATAGTGGTTCTACTATATTTTTCAAACAAATTATATATTAAGTTTGACTTTGTCACAAAAATTATATATTAAGTTTGATTTTGTCACAAAATTTATCATAAGACAATAGTGGTTCTACTATATTTTTCAAACAAATTATATATTAAATTTGATTTATATGATAATATTAATTTTTTGGGGGCATTAGCTTAGATTTATTTATTATATTATTTGAATTGCAAAACTCTATTTATATATTATATTATTTGAAATGAAAAACTTTAAATTTATAAATTATATTATTTGAAATACAAACTATTTTAAAGTGCTAAACTTTTACCCTCCATTTTACTTACTAAGTATTATATATAATCTAGAGAATACTATCAATAAAGTCATTTCAAAAGTGAAATTGTAACATACCCAACCTCCAAGTTAGGTCAAGTTAATGCTAAAACATGCAGAGCAACAATTAATCATATACAACAACATTCCATCACATGGAATGAAAATGCACATTCCATCACATGGAATGAAAATGCAAATGCATCATTTACCAATGGAACTGTAATTAAGCTAAAATTCAAAGTTAAATGTACAACAATTTATATCAACATTTAACATAAATAAGCATATCATATAAGAACACTTATCTTAGAAAATATGCAACCCATTGTAGAGGACAAATGTTCCACCGAATCGTAATCTTGTTGTTTTATTTCTCAACAAAAAGTCACCCCAATTTTGGTCTTTGAATCCACAAGAGACAATTATTTCTAAGCTTGGATATTATCCCCCTCTCAAAAATTAATTCCCATACCCATTCCAATCCACGAGCTCTCTTTCCCCTCAACCCGCACAACCCAAGAAATGGGATCCCCTTCTCTTCCATGGAGTCCCCCAAGCTATCCCAATTTCCTTCAGGGCTCTAACATAGGTTGGACATGAAATATCTTTGTTGGAGACACCAAAAACCTACAGTTGCACAAGAATTCTCACAATAAAAACTTACTTACTCACTTTGATATTTTCTTTCACACTGATGCAAGGATTTCCAAGGGTCATAAATTTTGACTCAGTTGTCCATTTGGGATTAAATTTTACAGGGAGTTGTGTCTCAAAGAGTTCATTGTCATGTCAA
Source organism: Picea engelmannii (assembly GCA_009831015.1). NCBI lineage: Eukaryota > Viridiplantae > Streptophyta > Pinopsida > Pinales > Pinaceae > Picea > Picea engelmannii. Next base: position 2,614,041 of record ML777530.1, on the reverse strand, counting down.
TCTAATCATTAAAAAAAGACATCGTTTCAACACTTTTTCAGGGCCAAATTCCTTCATATAAGGCCTCAAATTGGGGTTGTAGTGTTTTTACGAGAATTTTTAAATTAATAATTATCAATTATCTCTTAGTTTATGCACCTAGTGTCTCTTTAGATAGCTTCTAGTTATTGGTCAGTTTTAGAGTCATGCAAGAATTTTCTAAAATTAGTTATTTTTTTCTAAAATTAATTGTTTTCGAAAATCTATAGCATTTATAAGGGGTTGAAATTTCATTGTGATATTTAGGATGAACAAGGAATAAAAGAGAGTTATTTTCTATTCTCATGTGTTTGCACGGTTTTTAGATTTCGTGAATAAATCAGAGTTTATTGGCTACATCACATATAATCTTACTCATAGGCCTACAACCTATTTCTCCATGAATTTATAGCTCCAACCAGTTATTACATGTTCCCACTATAGTTGCCTTCAAGTTTCAACACTCAAAACTCTCTTTCTGCCCCAAAAATATGGCTATAAAAATTTCTCTCTTTTCCCCTATGAATTTCCTTCTTGTCCCATGATTTTTTGAATCTCACTCTTCCCCAAAAGGATTTACTTGTCTCCCACACTCCTCCCATGCTTGTTTGTACTCAACCCATGCTTTGAGCATCTATGTGAGGTGACTTCATACACCTACCCTCTTACATGTATTCGATGATTGGGTCTTGGAGACACTCGAAAGGAAATAGCAGGTTAATAGTAGAGATGATTTGGAAAGATGGTTTGGGTTTAACAAGCATGGGTAATTCCCCCCCGCCCTTGGACCCGCCTTCCCTCTCTTGTGGAAACTAATCCCCCAAGATGTTTGTGTCTGTTTGCAGTTGATGATATATGTTATTTATCATTTTCAATATATATCATTTATATATTACATTGATGGCCTGCGGCCATACAACATATTTACATTGTACATCGCTAAATTAGGGATAAAAAATGAGGGTGTTACAGATACAAGGAATGAGGTTAATAATAATTAAATTGCAATGTTCTATGATGAAAAAGGTGAATATTAACAAAGTAGTAGCATGCGTGTAATAAATAATAGATACATTTCATATTGATTAATATCAATCTATGATATTTAGCTACATATGTTTCTCATAATTTTATTTGCAGTCGTATATGTTTCTCTATGTTTATCATCATTTTATTTACATTCTATCTCTTTCTTTTGATTAAATACTAAGAAGGAAATCAAATTCAACTTTTTTCCCCAAGTTAACCAAGGTAAACCCCAGATTTTTCGTTGGGTAATGCCAGGTCAACAATAGGGCTTGAACCCATTACAACATTATACTAAATATGATCTTAACATGTCATTAATGAGAATAGAAACTGGGCAGGGAGGATACCACTCCATCCCACAACTGCACGAGCTAGACTCAATTGACCAAGTCATGAACTTCAACTTATAACTAAGATCTTCCTTTTAACTATTGTAATATGAATTTCAAAATTGGTTTTCATTGTATTATCGTTGAAATAATTTCACTTGTTAATTTGCACAATCGATTTGTTGAAACCAATGTTTGGGATAAATTTTTTGTATATTGTATATTTTTTTTGTAAATAAAAAAAGAGACTATATTACCTTATGCTCAAAAAGAAACATGTGTCAAAAGATTACAACTAGAGTTGCCACCTATTCTACCATGAAAATGGAAACTAGAACAAACGGTCTGAACTAGAGGTTTTTGATAACAAGAAAGAAAAACAACTAACACCATAATTTTTTCATAATAGGAAAGAAAAACAACTAACACCATAAAGTTGACAGTAGAAAATTCAAACATGAGGCGAACCCACATGTCCGTCCTGGCTGATGATGAAGGCATAAGGTTGACAACAAGTTGGGCAATGACTCTTTGAGGGCTTGCCTGAAAGTGAATTGAACAGAAAATCGATGCAATTTCTTAGGAGGTTCTGATAATACCTTTGTTCGGCGAGGTTCCTCCTCATCTTGAAAATGAGGTCAAGGTGTTCTGTCATGAGCCTGCACACTATGGGAAAGGGATGTCTATCTGGGACTTGTTGCATTGGCACCTCGGATATGTTATGTCCTTCTTGTTCATGCAAGAATTCACCCTAGTGAATTTCTAGATCTACCTCTTTGGGGTTGGTTGAATGCTTGCAATAATCCAACAGTCATGGAGGAAGCTCCTCTTCTACCGGCCAACCCGTCGTGACCATCTCCTTGGTTCCTGCTTCTATAGTCCCATCATCGCTAGCTTCCTACATCTCCCTTTCATCACTAACAACCTGGAAATGTTGAGGAATATCCATCCAGTGTGGAGGATTTTCCTCCTCCACGATGCAACCTTCATAATTGGGCTCTAAGATTAGAAACCAAGGTGTTTACTGGGTTTCCATGGCCCATTTCTAATCAGAAGAGGGAGAGAGGAACAAGTTGTCTCTTGGGGAGGATTGGAGAGGCATTAGACCAATGCGGTGGTGCCTACCTACTTAGCTATAATAGGTGGGCCCGCATTTGGGCTTGCCTCATTCACAGGGCATGTCGAAACCAGGAACGATGGAGGAACTAAAGAGGCTCGGGAGAGAAGGAATGAAAAGAGTAGAAGTCTAGGAGATCCAAATCGAGTTATCCAAGGGAGATTGAGAGACTGAGGGCAGAAGATAGAGATAAAACCAGCAGCAAGGAGAACCCTGTGTAATAATTAGCAAGGTGATGACCATAGAGGCCATGAATTCCGAAGTGAAGTGGGTAGAGGCCATCATACTAGTTCCTGTAAGCTGGATGTGAACCACCATTAGAGCTGTTGGACTATCCCAACACTCTCCTCTCTGCTCTGCATAAATGCAGGGCATGTCAAATGAACTGGGGAGGGTGCTAGCAGTGAGGGGCTTTAACTTCCCCTGCTACCAGCACACCATGTGGCATATGATCTCTAGGTGGAACCCCATCTAGGGCTAGGTAATATTGATGGGATTGAGAATGAGGATTTTAGCAGTTGTGAGTCTAGATGATTTTAGGGATTGAGAATGAGGATTTTAGCTTGGGCAGTAACTCCCACATTAGCTATATTGTCGACTACTTTGTTGGCTTCACATCTTACATGTGAGGTAATGAGCATGAGGGTAAGGCTAAGGAGAGCTTGAATATGCGAGAGAGCGCCCAAGAGGCACCGGTTGGGTGTTATTTTCTCCGGATGCGTCCCATTGATAATTTTGGTAACCAATGTGATGATTACTTTTGAGTCACCTTCAATGATTAGAAGTTTCAGGTTGAGCTCCGAGGCTTTTTGAATTCCCCTGATGAGACCCCAAAGTTATGCAGATTTATTGGTGTCATATCCTAGAGGACCCGTGCGTAGGTGTCATATCTTCCCCATGATGTCTCGTATAAATTCCCTAAAACCCGTCGGTCATGGATTGCCTTTTGAGGCACCATCAAAGTTCAGTTTTCAGAAACCCGTGGGTGGAAAACTCCAGATGGTGGGGATTTTTGTTGCAGGGGTAGGGGGAGTATAAAGAGAGAGAGAGGCCCTTAACATTGTCTTCTTCCATGAAGAAATAATGATGGATTCCAGTGGCTCTTTAGGAACGTCGTCTGGAGTCCAAGATTGAGTTTGAATAGTTTCCTAGATGCTCTCCACAATTTTGAACTAGATTTTGAAAGGGGTGGAGCTATGGGAGTGTAATATGTTTTTGTTCCTTTCCTTCCACAACTGCCAAACTATGAATCCTGGGATGAGGTGCCAGATTCTATTGAGGAGTCGAATTTTGAAGTCACCTAGGCCCCAATTCTGAATAGTATTGACGACACTTGTTCGATCCCGTTTGATTTTCCTCATGATTACTACGACTTGATCCCAGATTATGTTACTATTGGGACATTGGTTGAAGAAGTGTTCCACTGTTTCTTCTTGTTGCTAACACAAGTGACATATTGAGGGTCTAATAAATCCTCTCTTTTGGAGGTTATCACAGGTTAGAAGCCGATTCCAAACCAAAATCCAAAGGAAGGTCAAGAACTTCATCTAGAATTTGGTTTTCCATATTATGTGCCAAATCTGATCTTTCTCCTACTCATGAAAATTATCCCGAAGTTGATAGGCTTGCTTAATTGTGAAAGTTCCAATTGGGGAGTGCCCCCAACAAAGAATATCCTTTTCTTCACTCATATGAATCTTCATGTTTCCCATTGTTTCTTGCCACGGTAGCATGTCTATATTTTCTGAAAGGTTGAGCTCCCGTGCAAGCAGTGTCCAACTGCACTAGTGGGAGTGACCAGTGCTTTCAAGCCAAAAGTCTACTACTTTGAGACGTCCCAAATCTGGTAACTAGTTTTGGTAGAGGCTAATATTTTCTAGGGATTGCAAGGGAAGTTGTTGCTACCAAGAGAATGTCCATAAGTGATCCAAGTGACCATTTTGAACTTCCCAAAAGGCATGTTTTTGGATGAGTGGGTGATTTTCCCCAGACTGCAATCAAGATTTTGGAGCCTTGGATCTGTTATTCAATCCTAATTAGTTAATCTTGCAGAGTTTGGGGGGTCTATTTTTTCCTCCACAATTACACCCACAATTCTTCGGGGTGTTTTAACCAACGCCACCATATTTTTTCTCCCATAACATTGTTGAGATTTCCTGGGTCAAGAAGGCATAGTCCTCCCATAGAAGTGGGTTTGTAGATCTTTTCACATCCTCCTAGGGACCATTTATTTCTTTCTTTATGACCATGACAAAGGAAATTTTGTTGGAGGATTCTGATGCTCTTGATGATAGTTTGAGGTGCAACGAGATATGGGAACATATAGGTTGGAATAGCTTGAATCACTGCTTTTAGAAGAATGTGTCTGGAAAGGAGGTTTAGGGTTATGAAGGTCTAAGAGATGAGGCGATTGGAGATGGAGAGGAGGAGGGAGTTCCATGAGATATTTTGGGCTGCAGAATCTATTAGGGGTACTCCTAGATAATTGGATGAAAGGGAGTTGGGTGGGATACCTAGAATGCGAGAGCTATGGTTCTGGATAGCAAGGGGAATGTTGAAAAATAAAAGATGAGACTTATCCAGATTGAAAGTGGTGCGATAGGCCTCACTAAAGTCTGAGAGGATGGTTTGGAGTTGAGTGGCCTCCTTGGCTATGGGGGTATTCAGAAGCATAGTATCATCTACAAATTGGCTATGTGAGGCTGTGGGTTGGGGACCATGAATTGGGAGCACTTGGAGTGTACCATTAGAGATCAAGGTTGATAAGTAATGTCCTAAACCTTCAGACATAATGAAAAAAAGGAAAGGGGAGATGGGGTCCCCCTGACAGATGCCACGAGAGGGGGAAAAAGGTCTCGATGGGACCCCATTTACTAGTATGGAAAAGAACGTTGAAGAGGCGAGTTTCATGATCCAAGATATCCACTCTTCACTTAATCCAAAGGCTGTGAGAAGAGACTGCATGTAATTCTAGCTAAGTTTATCAAAATCTTTAGAGATAACAAGTTTTATAAGCACACCTGGAGTGCGCGTGAATTTGAGTGAGTGAATCACCTCGTGAACCAAGATGATGTTGTCCATGATGTGCCTCCCCTCTACATAAAATGTCTGTCCCTTTGAGATAATGTGGGGAAGGATGGGTTTGAGACAAAGGGCGATCACCTTTGTTATTATTTTGTAAATGACATTACAGAGCGTTATTGGCTGAAATTGCTTTGGGTTAGTGATGCACTCCTCTTTTGGAATCAGGGTGAGGAAGGTAGCGTTGAGGGTTGAGAGTACTTGGCGAGAGACTCTAGATTCCTCCACAAGTTTCTAGACTTCTTCTCTAATCATCGGCCAACAATGGTGGAACAAATCGATAGTGAATCCATCCAGCCCCGGGATTTCCTAGGGGGAATTTCCTCGATAGTCTGGTCTACCTCATCCTGCTAGATTGGTCTCATTAAGGCCATGTTCTGATCTGCAATAATAAGGGTCAGTATGTGTTGCGTCACTCTAAGAATGGAAGGCATTCTATCTACTAGAGATTATGAGAGTAACTCTTTATAATAAGTTACTAGCTCCTCTTCAATGTCAACATGATCTAGAAGTGTGTTACCCTGTGAGTCCTCTAGTTTTGTAATGTGATTGATGTAATTCCTGTGAATCATGGAGTGGTGGAAAAATTTGGTATTCTTTTCACCCTCTTTCAACCACTGCACTCGTGAATTTTTCCTCCAGAGGATTTCCTCCTTCTTGTGACGCTCTTCAAGTTGTTTCTTCAAGGCGGATTACCCCTATAGGAGGGCTTCCGAATAGATTTGTGTTGAATGCCCTCTAGTTTTTGTTCAATATTTTTTTGAGCTAGGAATATATCACCAAACACATTATTGTTCCAGTTCCGAAGCCGTTGTTTGAAGGTTTTTAGGCATTACTGGAATTTGTACATCTGGGAGCCATGCTTTATTTCTGCTTGAGCCCACCAAGTTTTGGAAAGCTCTAGGAAGTCTGGATGCTTTATCCAGAACTTCTCAAAGAAAAAAGGTTTATATTTCAGAGTAGCTATAGTGTTTATCCAAAGATGCACTAGCCAGTGAACAGGGCCTGCTCTTGGAAGGATGTTGGCTTCAATAAGTTTTTCTTCAAGCATTAGATTTTTCGAGACTAGAAAGCGATCTAGTCTGTTGGGAATGTGTTGAGTTCCTTCCCGCTTGTTGGTCCAGGTGAAGGATTCGTTCATGGTTCCAATGTCGATTAGATGGATCTTATCAATGAAGTGGCTGAAATTAGAACTATCTTGGTCCAGACATTTCAGGCCTCCACTTTTTTCCTCTAAGGTGAGAATCATATTGAAGTCCCCCCCTAATATCCATATTTCTTGTCCTCTTAAATCATTAATGTAGGCTAAGTTTTCCAAGAAGTGATCCTTCTCACGAGCGAGCTGAGGTCCATAAGCATTGGTGATGACTCTTGATTTTCTTAAACCTATAGCTCAATAATGCACTAAGATTGTATGGATTTTCTTCCTTGATATAGTTTCGAAGGATCCTCTATTTGGATCTTCCATTAAGGCCTCTAATATTCCATGTTATGATCTTCATAATTTTTAATTAGATGGGTTGGAGAAAGAACCTTCAGAGAGGATTTGGGCTTATCCCAAGTTGATCATAAAGTTGCCTACTTATTTGATTAGTTGTTGGGCCATTTTCCGTCCTTGTTGCTTTCCCTCCTTCTAATTTATCTTAGGGTCGAGATCTATATCTGGGTGCATTCCTAAGCGGGATGTGGCTCCTGCTGTGGAATCAGTGAAGACTTTGTGCACCTTCTTTAGTTGCTCCGGTGGATTTGTTTGTAGTTCCTTTATGGTGAAGGCTTCCTATAGGGTTTTTAGGTCAATGTCCTCAAGTTCCCTTTCATCGATATGCATTATGGTATCTCCACCACCTTCTTCGGTTCTGTGCTTGGGAATCATTGTGTTGGGGGATCTTGGTGTAGGATTTTCTCTAGTACTGGATCTAGAGCATGTTCTTCTTTTCCCTTGTCTTTGCCTGGATATAAAGTAATATGATGGTTTTCTACTTCCTCTACTTTCGAAATATTTTTTATTGTGTCGAAGGAGTTGTTGATAGAGATTTTCTTATTTCCCAGCTAAGTCTCTTTTTTCTGAGGAAGTCATCTTTGGCTTGGTATCTGAGTGAGTCCATATTTTAGTTTCTCTTCTACTGCTAGGTGGACTGGTGTGTTGAGGGGGAATTCCCTAAAGAGGTTTCCATGTTCATGGTATTTCCATGTTTTTGGTATTCGATGGTTACGGAACCTGGGAGGGATTTGGATATGTTCATGTAGACACATATCCTTTCATAGGAAGTATATTTCCTTTGTTTTGTGGATTCTGAGGATTTAAGATATCTTCCTAGCGTGTTTCCAGTACCCATGCATATTTCTTCAAGCCATAATTCCTGGGGGAGAGAGTAAATACATAACTAGACTGGGGCACATAAAAGGTATTCATTTTCTAGGCAAAAGTGATCCATCCAAAATCTTAGATATATTCTGGTTGAGTTGTGGAAGTAGGAGCCATTTTCAAAGACTTTGTCTTTGTCCTCCAGGCTCTAGAAGATGATTGTAAAGAATCCTTTATAGCTTAGTTGCAGCTCATAATCCCCCTTCGAGTTCCACCAATGCTTGATACATTTCGTGAGGTCTCTTTCTGATGGCCATATCCCTAGAAATTTCCTGATCAAGGTGCGTTCCCTCATGAATTGGTCATGCTCTCTTACCTTGGCAGATTTGATCACGTATTTTGGCACTGTGGGCACTTGGGGGATACATTTTCCTGGTACCAAGTTCCAAGATTCCTTTGGATGCGACGATTCAGCTTGCATATCCATGTTTTTCCTGGTGCTTTGTTATTCTTGTAGAAGGTTATCTCTGAGGTACAACGACGACTCAAATGATGTTCTTCTTGCTTTGGTTTCATCTGTTTCATTGGTAGATACATTGCGATAAGAGGGGGATTTCACGCCTCCTTTGATGCTCATTCTATGAGTATGGGCACAATAGTAATCGTGGCGATAGAGGGGATCATTTCAAGCTTGAAGGTCTAGCACCACCGCGAAGGGGATGCATGAAGGAGGATCAGTTAGGGTTTTCAGTTTAAATAATTTTCCTCTATATTGTTTCTTAAATCAATTCACTAAATCATTTTACATTATATCATTACGAAAGTCAATGCATTCTATTGTTTTGCATCATATCATCATCATCATCACTAAAACCAATGCAACTATTGTTCTAAAATCAATGTATTGGAAAATTTTCTTCTTCCTTTACTAAAAAACACATTGTTAAAACTCAATTAATATTTACTAATGTATAATTATTTGCAAATAAAACTTCTTTTTTTTAGTTCAAGTAATTTGGTTATTTTCTTTTGCAAATCCTATGTAATGGAAGGATATCTTTCCCAAACAAGAATGATCGATTCTATCTTTATTTTTTTTTATCCATTTCAATTATATGATTCCATTGTCCAAAACAATAGAATTCTCATTGCAACTTCCAGTTATCATAGTTACTAATTTGACAAAAACTCTACAAAGTTCTAATTTTTTAAGAGGTTGCATTTTGTGGTTGTTTTTACCCCCATTTTGAAAAGTGGTTCTATCAATAGCACCATTTTTGTCAAGGTCAAAATTACAAAATTTTCCAACTATAATTTATATATTATGAACAAAAATCCCCAAATCAAAAAGTGGTGCTACTAGTATCACCCACTTTTTTATTTCGAGGAACCTTAAAATTATAACCTATTGGATACAATGGCCTTGACAACTAGTGCCACTATATTTCAAATCCTCAAAATTAATGCTTGAATCTAAACATGATCCTACCCACAACACCTTTTTTTGTTTTGAGCCTAAAATTGCAAAAGTAAGGAAAAAATGTTTTTTTTTTAAATTGAAAAAAATGAAAATGAATATTTTAAATTAATAAAAAAAATATATATTTTTTAAAACCTCGGGAAACATGTCACATTTTTTGCCTCATTTTTTTTGTTTCCTTGATTTTTGTGTCCATTGTTGAGTGGTTTTTAGTCACATGGTTTTTGCCGATGATTTTCTATTTCCAATTAAGGAATTAGGGTTGTTGACTAATCCAGGTCAATTGGTTAGGGTTTTGGATGTCGCTAGCTTCTATATGTATATTGTATTGTAAACAATGTATCACGATGAATGCATATAGAATATGTTGGTTTTTCCGATTCGATTTTCTAGGGTAAAAATCTCTATGTATTGTGTGTATTTGCCATTATATATTTTATTTTCTTTTATTGAAAATCTATTTGTAGTAAAATATTGTACACAGTTAAAATCTACATTTGGTATCAAAGATTTGTTGGATTCAGGGGGACACGTTTTTGGTCAAGAGTTTGGCTCAGGACTGTGATAAGCCTTGTTACAGTGGGAGATCTATGGTATTGATTTTTCAGGTGAAAATAAATGGCGAGCGGTTTGAAAATGGAGATTGAAAAGTTTAATGGGAAAAGTTTTGAGCTGTGGAAGCTCAAGATGGAATATCTATTGGTGGACATAGATCAACGGATTGTAGTGGATCTAGGTATTGAACCTACAGGAACTTCAGTAGATGAATGGAAAAAGTTGAATCAGAAGGCGAAGAGCACAATCTGTTTGTGTCTCTTAGATTCAGTCTTACTGAATGTGTCAGAGAAAGCTACAGCCAAAGATTTATGGGATAAGTCGGGGAAGTTGTATCAGTCTAAGTCCCCAGTAAATAAAATTTTCTTGAGAAAGAAGACATATAACCTGAATATGAGAGATGGAAACTCGGTGGCAGAGCATTTGAGCGGCTTCAATACTATGGTAAGTCAGTTAGTATTTGTTGAGATTAAATTTCAGATGTAGATAATGTTGGGTATGTGTTATATTATTTGCACGAGTAGTAGTGTTTGCGTTGCGCCAGGCGTGCAGGGGGCAGAAATACCCCCACGTGGGGGTTGGGGGTAGTGCCCCTGAGAGAATTGTTTTTCCTTGAGAAATGTGTCATAGTTTTGCCTGGTTTTTCATGTTGCATCGATTTTCATGTCCATTGTTAAGCAATTTTTCGGCACATGATTTTTTGCCGATGGTTTTCTATTTTCGGTTAAGTAATTATGGTTGTTGACTAATACAGGTCATTGGGTTAGGGTTTTGGATGTCGTTGGATCCTATATGTATATTGTATTGTAAATAATGTATCACTATGAATGAATATAGAATATGTTGGTTTTCCCGGTTTGGGTTTCCAGGGTAAAAATCTTTGTGTAATGTTTGTATTTTCCATTGTATCTTTTCAGTTCTTTTATCGAAAATCTATTTGCAATAAATATTGCACAAGGTTAAAATCTACATTTGGTATCAAATCTTTGTTGCCTTCATGAGGATGCCTTTGTGGTCAAGGGTTTGGCTCGAGACTGTGATAAGCCTTGTTATAGTGGGAGATCCGTGGTATTTATTTTTCAGGTGAAAAAAAATGGCGAGAAATTCAAAAATGGAGATCGAGAATTTTAATGAGAAAATTTTTGAGTTTTGGAAGCTCAAGATGGAAGATCTGTTAGTAGACAGAGATCAGTGGATTGTGGTAGATCTAGGTACTGCACCTACAGGAACTTTAGCAGATGACTGAAAAAAGTTGGATTGGAAGGCAAATAGCACAATCTGACTGTGTCTCTCAGATTCAGTATTACTGAATGTGTTAGAGGAAGATACAACCAAGGATTTATGGGATAAGTTGGGGAAGTTATATCAGTCTAAGTCCCTATTAAATAAACTATTCATGAGAAAGAAGTTGTATAACCTGAGGATGAGAGATGGTGACTCAATGGTAGAGAATTTGAATGCCTTCAATACTGTGGTAAGTCAGTTAGTATCTGTTGAGATTAAAATTTCAGATGAAGATAAGTGTATCAGTTTACTGTGTTCTTTACCAAAGTCGTGGGATATTCTAGTTATGGCCATAGGTAGTAATACAACTACCTTGAATTTTTATGAAGTGGTCTCATCCTTGTTGTTGGAGGATATAAGAAGGAAGAATATGGAAGGAAAGAGAAAAAACACATTATTTGCAAGAGGACGCTCCCAGGAAATAAATATATCTAAGTTCTCAAGGGGGAGACATAATTCTAAGGGTAGATCTAAATCTCCTGGATTGTAAAGGTATGTTGGAGATGTGGAAAAGAAGGGCACTACAAGAAGCAGTGTAGATCCAAATTTCAGAAAAAGAAGGTATCTAAAGAATCTCCTTCTACAGAAGAAAAGATCTTCAAGTAAGGAGGGGATGTGTACTTGGCTTCTTCAAGTACACATGCAGATCATGAGGCATGGTTGGTTGACTCAGGTGCATCCTTTCATACAACTCCCCATAGGGAGTGGTTCTATGAATATGAAAGGTATTATACAGGTAATGTTTTCTTAGGTGATGATTCAATAAACAGATCATAGAACGAGGAAAATTAAAGTTGAGGCTCATAAATGGAAGGATTAGAAAACTTCCTGGTGTTCTGCACATCCCAGGTTTGGCCATAAATTTAATTTATGTAAGAAAAATGGATGATGCAGGGGTAAAAACAATATTTGAAAAGGAAACCTGTAGGATGGTTCGAGGAGCAATGGTGTTGCTGAAGGGAGTTTGGTTTGGAACTTTGTATAAGTTGCAAGGAAGCACTATTAGTGATGGGTGTAATAGTTTCATTGTTCCTAATATTGGATTTGAAGAAGAAAGAACTCCTACAGTCTCTGAAGAAAAGGTTATGCTGTGGCATCAAAGAATGGGGAATATCAGAGAGAAGGGTCTTCGACTACTACACAGTAAAGGTATGGTTGAAGGTATGTATAACTACTCTCTGGATTTTGATTTATGCGAACATTGTGTATATGGGAAGCAGAATCGGGTAAGATTTACTTCTAGGGCAACAAGGGAAGAAGGAATTCTACAGCTAGTTCACAATGATGTTTTTGGACCTGTGTCAATCCTATCATTGGGAAAATATTTGTACTGTGTCTCATTTATATATGACTTCTCGAGGAATACTTGGATATATTTCCTAAGAAATAAATATGAATTCTTTGATAGGTTTAAATAGTTTAAGGCTCTTGTTGAGAACCAAACATAGAAAATAATTAAGGTGTTGAGGACAAATAATGGTAGAGAGTTCTGCATGAATGAATTTGAAGAATTATGCAAGACGTGTGGTATAGAAAGGAAGAATACTACTCCATATACACCTCAACAACATGGAGTTGAATAAAGCATGAATAGGACACTGATGGAAAAAACAAGGTGCATTCTCAGTGGTGCCAAGTTAGGGAAAGAATTATGGGCAAAGGCAGTGAGTATTGCATGTTACCTAGTCAACAAATCACCTTCATCAACGTTGGATGACAAGAATCCATAATAGGTATGGAATGGTAAGAAATATTCTCTCACACATCTCAAGGTATTTGACTGTAATGCATATGTTCATGTTCCAAAGGAAAACATGAGTAAGCTAGATAAGAAAGATGAAAAGTGTATCTTTATTGGATATAAAGATGGTATCAAAGGTTATAAGCTTTGGAACCAAGAAACTAAGAAGGTAGTGTATAGTCGAGATGTGGTATTTAGAGAAATGAAGGATGTTGTTAAACATGAATTCCTACAAAGTAAGGAAGAACCAGAGAAAATAGAGTTTGATTTAAATGATGATGAATCAGACTCTATAGAAGAGCAGGAATCAGAAGAAGAAGATCCTCATACTCCAATATTGAGGATATCAATTTGAGAAAGAAGGCTACCAGAAAGGTATACTCCATCTATTTTTTGTTCAAATTTTTCTTTCTCTATTACTGATGATGATCCTAGAAATGTCATGGAGGCAGTGGATTAAGAGGATGGAAATATCTGGAAAAAGGCCATGGACGAAGAAATGACATCCTTGGATAAGAATGATGCTTGGGATCTAGTGGAGTTGTCGACTAGAAGAAATATCATTAGAAGCAAATGGTTATTTAAAAATACGTTGAATGCAAAAGGAAAAGTGGAGAAATACAAATCTCAACTAGTAGCAGAAGGTTATTCCCAGGTTGAGGGAATTGATTTTGGTGAGATTTTTTCTTCTATTTCCATGTTAACCTCTATAAGATTTTTGTTATTTGTTGTTGCTTCATTTGATTTTGAAGTAGAACATATGGATGTGAAGAAAACATTCTTACATGGGGATCTAGAAGAAAAAATCTATATGAAGCAGCCAGAAGTATTTGTTGTCAAGAGAAAGAAGGAGCTGGTATGCAAGATGAAAAAGTCCATGTATGGTTTAAAATAATCACGAAGGATTTGGTATCAAAAATTTGATACTGATATGTTGGGACTTGGTTTCATAAGAAGCAAAGAGGATCATTGTGTGTGTTTTAAATTAATTGGTGATCATTTGATTTATTTGGTCTTGTATGTGGATGACATGTTACTGATAGGAAACAACAAGGAGATTATCCATGATGTGAAAACTCAGTTGTCCTCTAAATTTGTCATGAATGATCTCGGTGCTTCAAATTTCATTTTGGTCATGGAAATTGAAAGAGATTGGGAAAAGAGGAAACTATGGTTAAATCAGAGAAAATATGTCAAGACAATATTGCATAGGTTTAATATGAAGGAATGTAAACCGATCAAGGTTCTTATTCCTATTGGTGTAAATTTATCTACAGATTAGTGTCCCAAGACACATGAAGAGGAGGACGACATGTCTCATGTTCCATATGCGAGTGCAATTGGCAGTTTGATGTATGCAATGGTATGTACTAGACTGGAAAATGCACATGCAATTGGGAGTTTTGAGAAGGTATATGTCAAAACTAGGGAAGGAGCATTGGACAACAGTAAAAAGGGTTTTTAGGTATATGCGTGGCACAACTAGCTATGGATTGTGCTACCAAGGAAGACCGAGATTGGACAAAGTGTTGTATATACATGGTTTTATGGATGCAGACTAGGCTGGAGATCTAGATCGTAGGAGATCTACAAGTGGGTATGTGTTTAACCTATTTGGAGGAACAATAAGTTGGATGAGAAAAAAATAAGTTGTAGTGGCACTTTCAACTACAGAAGTTGAAGACATGGCAGCCACTCATGCAAGTAAGGAAGCAGTATGGTTACACAAATTATGTTCAGGTATTGGGTTGGTACAACAAGATGTAAGGATAGATTGTGATAGTCAGAGTGCAATTTTTCTGGCAAAGAACCTGACTTATCATTCAAAGACAAACCATATTGATATTCAATATCACTTTGTGAGAGACATGGTTGAAGAAAAGAAAGTGTTGTTGATGAAGGTGGACACTTTGAAGAATGTTGCATATTCATTAACAAAATATGTGAGCACTGAGAAGTTCTCTCGGTGTATAGGATCCATGGGCATTGCTACCTTGGATTGTTGACTATGTAACCCTGTAACCCCCTGTATGCAAAGAAAACAACAAGTTGGAGAATGTTGGGTATGTGTTATATTATTTGCATGACTAGCTCTAGTGTCTGCTACATTGTGCCCGATCTGCAAGGGGGGTTTGAGGGGAGTTATAGGGGGGCAATTTTTTGACACATGGTTTTTGCCGATGGTTTTCTATTTCCGATTAAGGAATTATGGTTGTTGACTAATCCAAGTCAGTGGGTTAGGTTTTTGGATGTCTCTAGATCCTATATGTATATTGTATTGTAAACAATGTATCACTATGAATGAATATAGAATATGTTGGTTTTCCCAGTTTGGGTTTCCAGGGGAAAAATCTATGTGTAATGTTTGTATTCGCCATTGTATCTTTTCTGTTCTTTTATAGAAAATCTATTTGCAGTAAATATTGTAAAAGGTTAAAATATATAAGTAAGTGTATCATATTATTGTGCTCTTTTCCAAACTCATGGGATAGTCTGGTTGTGGCCATAGGTAGTAATACAACTGCATTGAAGTTTGATTAAGTAGTCTCATCCTTGTTGTCATAGGAGATGAGATGGAAGGACAGAGCACAGATGCATTATTTGGAAAAGAATGCTTCCAGGAAATAAATAGATCGAAGTCCTCAAGTGGGAGATCTAAATCTCCTAGAAATTTTGTAAAGGTATGCTAGAGATGTGGAAAATAAGGGCACTACAAGAAGAAATGTAGATCCAAAATTGAGAAAAATAAGGGATTTGAAGAAGATCCTTCTATAGAAGAAAAAACCTCCAAGGAAAAAGGAGGAGATGTGTACTTGGATTCTTCAAGAATACATGCATATCATTAGGCATGGTTGGATGAATCTGGTGCATCCTTTCATATGACTTCCCACAAGGACTTGTTCTGTGAATATGAAAGGTATGATGGAGGTAATGTTTTCCTAGGTGATGACTTGACAACCTGAATCATAGGACGAGGAAAATTCAAGTTGAGGCTCATATATGGAAGGATTATAACACTACCTGGTGTTCTGTACATCCCAGGTTTGGCCAAAGATTTGATTTTTGTAAAAAAAATGGACAATGTAGGGATAAAAACAATATTTGAAAAGGAAACTTGGACGATGATTTGAGGAGCAATGGTGTTGTTGAAGTGAGTTTAGTTTGGAAATATATATAAGTTGAAAGGAAGCACTATTAGTGATGGGTGTAATAGTTCCATTGTTCCTAATATTGGAGTTGAATAAGAAAGAACTCCTAGAGTATTTAGAGAAAAGGTTATGCTATGGCATCAAAGACCAGGGAATATCGGAGAGAAGGGTCTTCAACTACTACACGGTAAATGTATGGTTGAAGGTATGTCTAACTGCTCTAAGGATTTTGATTTCTGTGAAAATTGTGTATATGGGAAGAAGAATCGGTTAATATTCCCCTCTGGTGCAACGAGGGCAGAAGGAATTTTACAGCTAGTTCACAGTGATGTGTTTGGACCTATCTCGGTTCCATCATTAGGAAAATATGTGTACTATGTCTCATTTATATATGAATTCTAGAGGAATGATTGGATATATTTCCTCAAAAATAAATATGAAGTCTTTGACAGGTTTAAAGAGTTGAAGGCGCTTTTTGATAATCAAACAAAGAAAAGAATTAAGGTGTTGAGGATAGATAATGGCAGAGAGTTCTGCGGGAATTAATTTGAAGAATTATGTAAGAAGTGTGGTATAGAAAGGCATAATAATACTCCATATACACCTCAACAAAATGGAGTTGTAGAAAGGATGAACAAGACACTAATGGAAAAATCAAGGTGCACGCTCAATGTTGTCGGGTTAGGGCAAGAATTATGGGTAGAGACAGTGGGTACTTCATGTTACCTGGTCAACAGATCACCCTCATCAGCGTTGGATTATAACACTCCACAAAAGGTATGGATTGTTAAGAAACATTCTCTCACACATCTTAAGGTATTTGGCTGTGAGGCCTATGTTTATGTTCCAAAGGAAAACAAGAGTAAGATAGATAAGAAGGTTGAAAAGTGTATCTTTATTGGGTATAAAGATGGTCTCAAAGGTTATAATATTTGGAACCCAGAAACTAAGAAGGTTGTGTATATCCGAGATGTTGTATTTAGAGAAATGAAGGATGTTTTTAAATAGGAAGTCCTACCAAGTAAGGAAGAACCAGAGAAAATAGAGTTTGATTTAAAGGATGATGAATCAGACACTACAAAAGAACAGGAATAATAATAAGAAGATATTCATACTCCAGTATTGAGGAGATCAATTCGATAAAGAAGGCTACCAAAAAGGTATGCTCCATCTGATTTCCGTTCAAATTTTTATTTTTCTATTACTGATGATGATCCTAGAACTATCAGGGAGGCAGTGGATTTAGAGGATGGAAAGCTCTGGAAAAAGGCCATGGATGAAGAAATGGCAGTCTTGGATAAGAATGAGGCTTGGGATCTAGTGGATTTTTCGACTGAAATAAATCTCATTAGCAACAAATGGGTATTTAAAAAGAAGTTGAATGCAGAAGGAAAAGTGGAGAAATACAAAGCTTGGTTAGTAGCAAAGGGTTATTCCCAGGTTGAGGGAATTGATTTTGGTGAGATTTTTTCTCCTGTTGCCAAGTTAACTTCTATAATATTTTTGTTATCTATTGTGGCTGCATTTGTTTTTGAGGTAGAATAGATGGATGTGAAGACAATATTCCTACATGGGGATTTGGAAGAAGAAATCTATATGAAGAAACCAAAAGGATTTGTTGTGAAGGGAAAGAAGGAGACGATATGCAAGATGAAAAAGACTTTGTATGGTTTAAAACAATCACCAATGATGTGGTATAAAATTTGGTACTTACATGTTGGGACTTGGCCTCACAAGAAGCAAAGAGGATCACTGTGTGTATTTTAAATTAATTGGTGATCATTTGATTTATTTGGTATTGTATGTGGATGACATGTTGCTGACAGGAAACAACAAGGAGATTTTCTAGGATGTGAAAACTCATTTGTCCTCTAAATTTGATAGGAAGGATATTGGTGCTTCAAATTTCATTTTGGTCATGGAAATTAAAAGGGATCGGAAAGAGAGGAAACTCTGGTTAAACCAGAGGAAATATGTTGAGACAATATTGCAGAGGTTTAATATGTAGGAATGTAAACCGATCGAGGTCCCTATTCCTGTTGGTGTAAAGTTATCTACGGATCAGTGTCCCAAGACACACGAAGAGGAGGAGGATATGTCTCGTGTTCCATATGTGAGTGTAGTTGGCAGTTTGATGTAGGCAATGGTTTGTACTAGATTGGACATTTTACATCAGTGGGAGTTTTGAGAAGGTATATGTCAAAACCAGGGAAGGTGCATTGGACAACAGTAAAAAGGGTTTTTAGGTATTTGTGTGGCACTGCTAGCTATGGATTGTGCTACCAAGGAAGACCAAGATTGGACAGAGTGTTGAACATACATGGATTTGTGGATGCAGACTGGGCTGAAGATATGGATCGTAGGAGATCTACAAGAAAGTATGTGTTTAACCTATTTGGAGGAGAAATCAGATGGATGAGAAAAAGACCAGATGTAGTGGCACTTTCAACTACATAAGTTGAATACATGGCAACCACTCATGCAAGGAAGTAGTATGGTTAAAAATATTGTGTTCAGGTATTGGGTTGGTACAACAAGATGTAAGGATAGATTGTGATAGTTAGAGTGCAATTTTTCTAGCGAAGAACCTGGCTCATCATTCAAAGACAAAGCATATTGATATAACATATCACTTTGTGAGAGACATGGTTGAAGAAAAGAAACTGTTATTGATGAAGGTGGACACTTTGAATAATGGTGTAGATTCATTAACAAAATATTTGAGCACTGAGAAGTTCTATTGGTGTAGAGGATCCATGGTCATTTTTTCCCTATATTGTTGACTACGTAACCCTGTAAACCCTTGTATGAAAAGAAAACAACAAGTGGGAGAATGTTGGGTATGTGTTATATTTTTTGCACGACTAGCTCTAGTGTTTTCTACGTTACACTTGATTTGTAGGGGGATTTGATGGGGGGGTTGCAGTGGGGTGATAGCCCCCCTGTGTGGGGGTTTGAGGGTAGCACACCCGAGAAATATTTTTTCCTCAGGAAACATGTCACATTTTTTGCCTCGTTTTTTGTGTCGCCTCGATTTGTGTGTCCATTGTTGGACAATTTTTTGGCACATGGTTTTTGATGATGGTTTTCTATTTCCGGTTAAGGAATTATTGTTGTTGACTAATCCAAGTCATTGGGTTAGGGTTTTGGATGTTGCTGGCTCCTATATGTATATTATATTGTAAACAATGTATCACGATGAATGAATATAGAATATGTTGGTTTTCTTGTTTTGGGTTTCCAAAGGGAAAATCTCTATGTAATGTGTGTATTTTCCATTGTATTTTTTATGTTGTTTTATTGAAAATCTTTTTGGAGTAAAATATTGTACAAGGTTAAAATCTACAAATAATAGTTGTATATCATTAAATATATATTTTTTCTTCTTTAAATTAAAGTATTGAGATTTTATACTTTGTAAGTTCATTTGTGCAATGGAGTTTATCTGAGTTGATTTGATGGAGCACTTCGCTTGATGAGAGGTATGACACTTGTGCCTACTCTCCTAGGACATCTCCCTTATGATAGTTAGAACGATTGACAAGTATGTGAGTGTTGAGGTGCTTAGTGAGATGTTGTTCACTTGTATACATGTTCACACTTAAATTAACCCCCTAGAGAATTGCATGGACAGGGAAACCCATCAACTAAGGGTTTTTATTATTGGAATTGTTTCTTCAAGGTACTGTTTAAATGGTTGTTGTGTATGTATGCATTGATATTAATATTGATGTACATTGGATATGAGCACCTATTAACTTAGGGGTTCTTAAGATTTTGACATGATATTAGTTGAGTTGTACCACTTGGGTTTCAAGATGGTTTAATTGGATGGATGAGATGTACATCATTTATCCTAGGATCCTTGAAAGATGAGTTGTCTTCTTGAGGAGAGATCCACATGTACACACTTCCCTAGAGTGCTCCATCTTATTGCACACATTCATAGAGTCCCTTCCTTCTTTACCCATGGTTTTTTAAGTGATTGGTGGTTTTGGAAATGGTTTTACCTTATGACACTTGGCTTTGATAATTTTATTCTTACTTTGGAGAGTGTCCCACCCTTGAGGCATATTCTCCTAGGCCATCCCTCTTTTGTCCCTTGGATTGAAAAGAGTTAGTTGTTCGAACATGGATCTATTCCTTTGGAAAATTATTTAAGGTCACTTCACCCTTGGAGGTTGTTATAACAACCAAAGTGGAACTCATTTGCACATATTCCTATGAGATTCATTGTTTGAGGAGTTACTTATTGCAATGGAGAAGGTGCCATAAATAATTATGTTATCTTTGGCAATGTTTTTGCATCTCAAGGTTGTTAACTCCCTCATCTAGGGGAGCACTCCCATTTTCATGGCACATTGACACATTTAATAAGGATGCATAACTACCTTGGGGCATTTTCTAGGACACTCAACATTGGGAGGAGTATTTTAATATTTTTTGAAGTCCATAACCACCCTTTGGCACATTTATCTAGGGTGCAATTTTGATAGATTATTTCATATTATATGGTTATGTCAAATAGGTCCCAAAGCTTCCTTACACACTTTTGAAGGGTGCACCCCCTCATAAGGAATATTTTATGTTATATGTTCGTCAAGAGCCTTCTTGGACAGAACCCTAGCTATTGTGAGTACACTTGAAATTTTTGAAAACCACCTTAAGGATGAATAACTCCACATAATGCCCCCTTCCCTTTGATTTAGAAAATATTACTTGTTTATTGGAAGTGATTGTTGAAGGTTATCTTTGAAGGGAGTTCCAAAGGAGAAGAGAACAAGTGGCATGATGTGATTACTTCATTCATTCAAGGAGGAATTTCTCTTGAGAGAGAGAGAGACATGTGGCATCTCTTCATTTTTGCAAGTCTACTTTAGTATTTTCTTAGGAAATTTTTTCTTGGAGATCCCATTGTGCAATTTGCTGGTATTTTCTAGTATTTATCTTGGAGAAGAAAGTGGATCTAGATTTCATTAAATAATAATTTATTGTAAAAGAGATTGAACTCAAATTTATATAAGGATTTTCTCCCTTCATTTTTAATCATGGTTGGGTTAATATAGACCACTCTTGGACCCCACATGAATATATTTTGAAGAGAATGTGAATGTAAGGGTTCTTTCTTGTAAATGTGAGGGTTTTTTTATATCAATTGTTGAATATTGTTTCTAGAAATTATGAACAAAATACGCTTTAAGGGTTAATTTTATCGAGTAATGTTAATCATTTAGAAGGGCATGACTGTGGGTCTTCCCCTCTTAAGTATCTTTGTTGTTTTATTTATGAATATGTTGATGTTGTACCCTTGAACATCTTGATTAGAATTGTTGCAAATTTTCGTGTTCATTGTAAGACACATCATTTCTTAAGTTACTTGTATAAGAGGATAATATAAATATTGGGGCTCATAGTTATTTTTCTACAATTGTAAACAACAAACTAAGGATAATTGTACAAAGTTGTAACATCTCTATTAGGCTCTCACCATTCATAAAAAAACATNTATCTTTGGCAATGTTTTTGCATCTCAAGGTTGTTAACTCCCTCATCTAGGGGAGCACTCCCATTTTCATGGCACATTGACACATTTAATAAGGATGCATAACTACCTTGGGGCATTTTCTAGGACACTCAACATTGGGAGGAGTATTTTAATATTTTTTGAAGTCCATAACCACCCTTTGGCACATTTATCTAGGGTGCAATTTTGATAGATTATTTCATATTATATGGTTATGTCAAATAGGTCCCAAAGCTTCCTTACACACTTTTGAAGGGTGCACCCCCTCATAAGGAATATTTTATGTTATATGTTCGTCAAGAGCCTTCTTGGACAGAACCCTAGCTATTGTGAGTACACTTGAAATTTTTGAAAACCACCTTAAGGATGAATAACTCCACATAATGCCCCCTTCCCTTTGATTTAGAAAATATTACTTGTTTATTGGAAGTGATTGTTGAAGGTTATCTTTGAAGGGAGTTCCAAAGGAGAAGAGAACAAGTGGCATGATGTGATTACTTCATTCATTCAAGGAGGAATTTCTCTTGAGAGAGAGAGAGACATGTGGCATCTCTTCATTTTTGCAAGTCTACTTTAGTATTTTCTTAGGAAATTTTTTCTTGGAGATCCCATTGTGCAATTTGCTGGTATTTTCTAGTATTTATCTTGGAGAAGAAAGTGGATCTAGATTTCATTAAATAATAATTTATTGTAAAAGAGATTGAACTCAAATTTATATAAGGATTTTCTCCCTTCATTTTTAATCATGGTTGGGTTAATATAGACCACTCTTGGACCCCACATGAATATATTTTGAAGAGAATGTGAATGTAAGGGTTCTTTCTTGTAAATGTGAGGGTTTTTTTATATCAATTGTTGAATATTGTTTCTAGAAATTATGAACAAAATACGCTTTAAGGGTTAATTTTATCGAGTAATGTTAATCATTTAGAAGGGCATGACTGTGGGTCTTCCCCTCTTAAGTATCTTTGTTGTTTTATTTATGAATATGTTGATGTTGTACCCTTGAACATCTTGATTAGAATTGTTGCAAATTTTCGTGTTCATTGTAAGACACATCATTTCTTAAGTTACTTGTATAAGAGGATAATATAAATATTGGGGCTCATAGTTATTTTTCTACAATTGTAAACAACAAACTAAGGATAATTGTACAAAGTTGTAACATCTCTATTAGGCTCTCACCATTCATAAAAAAACATACCTTTAAGATTGATACCTTGACTCCATTTTCCCTAATTGGATAGGGCACTAGTCTTGGTCCATCGTATCTTTCATTTATGAATTATAGATCAAAACTATTTAGGGAAACTCTCCTTGTGCCAAAGAAGAGTTGGCCTAAAGTGAGAGAAAACATTTATGTGGTGACAATGGATAACCTGACTCTTAGTTCCTCTAAAATTGCACTTGTGTTTTAAGGCTTTATCACTTGAAGCGATCTTGAGAGGTAACAAGACCTAAATATATTATGGCTATTAAAAATTAATTTTAGCTTCTATAGTATGACATGAAGAGAATGATAGAATTTAACTAAATTAAGATAATATTCAAAATTTACTCTTAATAATTTAATTTAGATCAATTTAACTATTTAACTCATATTTTTATAAGTAACTAACCTCAACTCAAACCTATAACCTCTAAATAACTTACATGGAATCCTTTAACCTGCGAATAACTTAAAATGAATCATTTATACAATATTTATATAATGAATCCAATGACATGTATTTGAATAATGTTAATCATTAAAAAAAAAATGAATTCTTATAAAAAACAAGTGTTGCATGGCAACTTAAATAATTATAATCTATTTTTATAATACATAACTTTTTTATATTTAAATAAATATGAATTTACATTAAGATGATTTTAAATTTTAAAAAATTTGTTTTTTATTATATACAATATATCTAGATTTGATTCCAACAACTTTGAAATATGATTATATACAAAACAAATATAGAGCGTTGAGCAAGGGACAGAGGAGACGCTACGGAGTAAGAGGTCCCGGGTTGGAATCGTTGTCCACTAGTTGCACGTGCAGTATTAAGTGGTGAACAAGACATTCAATTCCTCGTAAATTGCAATTGTTTTCCCTCCTTCTGAAGCGTCTCATTTTACCTTCGCATAATCGCTTATTAAGCAACAAATTTGATCTCGATAATGTTTATTTTGTAAGGAACATGGCTATTCGCCTGACAACCTAGTTTCTGAGAGGTTGTTCCTATTTAATCATGTTTTAGGTAGAAAACCCTCAAAAGGAAAACCCTCTCGAAGCTGCCGAAGGTTGGAGGACTCGATTTTTATTTCAATCTTTGAAAATTTGGGGTTTTCAGTTAAGAAAGGGCGTATCGTGGGGTTTTCAGTTAAGAAATTGGGAAATCACAACTTATAAAGAATATGTAAAAATGCAATTTTGATGTTTTTTTTTTTTAAATAAAAGCTATTGCTAAATCTTTATATCATATCACAGAAAATTTACAAGTCTCTGGTAGGGGTCTGTCGCAAGGGAAACCAAAACACTTGCCAATAGAGAATAATCATAATTGTTCATGACCATCTTATCAGAGTTTCAAAATTTACAAAAAGAGACTATGAACCTGGGTAAACTCTCTATGACTATCCATGCTATAAAAACAAAACTAAGAAAGAGGATAAAACAAACATCAGGCATGAGGAGAGTGAGTTCCATCCTCTTTGAGAGCTTCAACCAACATGTTAGTCTCCATGATCTGGTCGTGAGCAATGTCAATAGAATGAGGGTCCCCATTTAGGATAATGGGGTTTTCTCGAGTAGCTTCTCAGCCCGATGGAGTCTTCTACTGCTTGAACATGCCTTAATCCTCCTTAACATAGGATACCAAGATACCAATACTAAATACCACCTTGCACGTGGCTTCAAACTTTCTTTTGGAAATTCAAATTGTGTGGAGAATATCCTAGAGTTCATCCCCTTTGTTACCCCAAGATTGGGAAATTAATTATTTTACTAGCCAATATGTCTCTGTTAGTTTGAAAAACTTGGTCCTCCTAGTTCTTGAATAAACCATGTCTTTAACCCAACCCTAAAATTCCTACAGGATCTAGTCCTTCGAGAGGGTTTGTTGCTTGGCTCGAACTTCATTTTTTATCTTCTCTACCTCCCTCTTGGCCTCTGCTATGACTTTTCCCTTAAACAAATTCTTCACTTCACAAGCATCCTCTACACCTCTAAACAATAAAAGTGAATCCTTTGAGGTTGAGGGTATTTGTGTCATTTCCGCAACCTTCCTTTTACATGACCCCACATTCTTACCTGAGTTGTGCACCATATTGTCATGAGCTAACCCCTAGCCAAAATTCTAGAACAACCACTAGGGTCATGGTCTATAGCCTCGGAGGAAAGAAAAGAGGTGATATACCAACTAGGGGAGTAACAACACCCTGAAACTTGTTTTCCAAGTGGAAACAAAACTAAAACCTCTCTCAAACGCCACACTCCAAAATAGAACAAAATCTTCTGCTAAACTCCACTAAAGGATGAGAAACGAAAGGGGTCAGCTACCTAGAACTAACACCGGAAAGGGAACAAGGGGGATCTATCTTCTATCCCATTATCATTCTTGTTGAAACTCCATCGATCAACCCGAATTTAACAAAGTTGCCTCCCAAGGACCTCTAGAGAGAAATTTTCACCCATACACAACCATTATTGCTCCAAAACCTTCCCCCTCCTACAACTTTGTGCTATCACCCTCCCCCCTATTGCTAACATTTAAGAAGTTGAGTTCGAGACCAAATCCACTTGTCGCATTGGTGTACCCATGACCCTTCATATCTATGGTTTGCATCATATTTTCAAAAGATTGGAGAGAGGATCATCCTCCCCCCTGCCTCCTATCCTTAGTCCTTTGTCAACACTCATACCTCCACCAGACTAGACGTGTCATCATAGATAGGGGAGGTGGATGTTGAATGGTCCATTCACATCCCACTTGTTAACACCCCATCCGGGTGTACAATTTTGATTGTTATTAAGATATTTATATTTGTATTATAGCAATATTTGTGTGTAAATATCGTATTTATAATATATTTATTTATATGTATCACTTTTTATCTTTATATAGTAGTTTTTATATGTGATGAGTAAACAAATTCAACCTTTCAAATAATTTATTTTTTAATTATTTGGATCATCTTAAAATGTGGAAAATTTTCATGTTCAAAGTTCCCATTAATTAAGTGAAATTGAATCAACTAAAAATATAACTTCCAATAAATTTTGTAGAAAAAATGTTAAGTTTATTTAGTCCATTTTTTTATTAAACCAATCTGTGTTTATATTTACATTTTTTAACATATAATATTTTTAGTAT
Organism: Picea engelmannii; assembly: GCA_009831015.1. Taxonomy (NCBI): domain Eukaryota; kingdom Viridiplantae; phylum Streptophyta; class Pinopsida; order Pinales; family Pinaceae; genus Picea; species Picea engelmannii. The sequence goes on along the minus strand of ML777530.1, from coordinate 2,588,068 downwards.
AATATAATTAAATTTCCCTCTTTCATATGTACATATATTTTATTTGTGTTTATATTTACATTTTTTAACATATAATATTTTTATTATAATATAATTAAAATAAATTAATTTGTATTTTAATTATAGATTCAAACATGTTTTTTTCATTATGAATCTTTAATTAATTTGAATTTTTAATTATTTAAATCAAAAAATTAAAAAAAAATGAAGTGACAATGGAAAAACTTAATATAATTTAGTTGTTAATCAATAGTGAGGATATCTATAATTAAGTGGTATTCACCAATGTAGGAAAAATCATCACCATTATTCAAGGAAAGTCGCACCATATCAAATGAAAAGCTAGTAGTTTGTAAAGGAATAGACCCCCTTTCTAGATGGCCTCGGATCTTGGACCATTAACTTGTTTTCTTACATTATGATTAAGGTATTTTATCACCTATGATCTTGGGACAGGATCACAATAGAGAAAGACTAAGTGTCAGAGATAAATATCTCCCCTCAAACAAAAGCACACAAAGGCTAAAGAAAACAACTAACTTAATTAGGAGTATGTAGGGATGGAGAAGAGAGAAGGAGAACGCCTTATTCTCCCATTTGATGTTGATCCCAAGCTCCAATCTATTGAAGGGACCTCGATATTCTAATGGAACCAACCTGCAAGAAAGAAAAAAAACAAGTTTTGTTATGAAGATAGTTATCTCATCAAAAGCATGTTCATGTTAGAAATTAGATTCAAAGTAAGTGTATAAATAAGTAAGAGAACACCATAAATGAGGGAAAACAAACTCTTTATTAACAGTAAGAGTAAATTTACAACCTTGTCCTACTTCCGGAATCGTCTTGATGCCAACTATGTGGGTTCCTCCAGGAATCCTCAAGCATTAACTCAACTAAATAAAAATTCTTTCAATGACTCAAGTAGGGATGGTGATACACTGTATAGTCATATAAACTGAGAAAGAAGTGATGGGAAAGGAGTTTCCAGACCAAAGGGGATGTTGCTCAAAGAATTATAGGGAAGGGAGGCTTGCTAGATGCTTGCAGCATAACTTTGCTTAAAAGGACTTGACCTCTCCTTAGCCCTCAGTGATTGTTTTATATCATCCCAAAGAGGTTTGGGGAGTTGGATTACGTTGCGTATGGGAAAGGGTCATTGGGAAATGAGCCCAACCAAAAAACCCTCCTGAAAGCACAAAATTATTTATTTTTCACCAAAAATGATGGCATCTGGAGGTTGCAGTGAGGAAAGGCACATATGTCCACCTTTTGCACTAGGGAAAACTACGGATATGCTCTTAGAGCATGTATTTTAGATGATTTTGGAAGTGACTTTTAGGGAAAATTATAGCAAGCATTGGGAAAGGTTTAGGTCATGGCACAAAAGCATGAGTGTGGAATTTTGTGCTATAACACATTCAAGGAAGAGGAACTCTTAGCCACTCATAAGTAGTTTTAGGTTACTCCAAGACCAAAAGGCAATTTTATCTTAGACAATATAAGCAAGAAATGCTATGTCCTTTGTGGTCGTAGCTAACGCTACCTCCAATGGGATCGTGTACTTTTTAATAGCATTTAATTTTAATCTCATAAATAAAACCAAACCCTACTCTTCATTACAGTTTAACCTCTTACCACAAAAGAAAAAAAAAATATCCCCTTGGTGCATGAGACCCATTTGTTTGTGGGACAAGGGACCTCCTTTGCCCCTCTGGATTTGAACTTGTGACATCTTAGGAGGAAACACATGTTCTCAAACATTAGGCTCACTCATGCTATATTTTATGAGACCCCCTTGTTTGTGGGACAAGGGACCCCCTCATCACAACTATTTGATTGCTAAAGTTTATGGAGGTGTAAATACTCTACCCCCTCTAAATTTGAACATATGACCTTCTAGAAGGAAACACATGTTATTAACAATTAAAAACCACTTCTTAAAAATGATATGGTCTAAAATGATATATATTAGAGAATAATGTTATAGTTTATTAATGTTTCAATATAAAACTTAAATTTTATAAAATATAAAATTCTTTTAATTTTTGAATGACCTCAAGATATTTAAAAAAATAAATAATGAATATACAAATCAAATAAAAAAAAAATTAAAAATAAATAAGGAATATACAAATCAAATAAAAAAAAAATTTCCTTAAGATAAAATTATTTAAATATATTTTATATAAATTTTTATCCATTCAAAGAAAAGAAGATGAAGATAGGAAAACAAATATTACTTTTTATATTAAAATTAAGATAAAAAATAATATAAAAAAAAATGAAGATAGAAAATAAAATTATTACTTCTTATATTAAAATTAAGATTAAAAAAAAATATAAAAAAAATGGAAAATGTAAACTTTCCCACTTCAATTTAAACATTATTAATACAAATATACACAACTTCCATACACCATAAACAATATTTAATACATATAATTTTGAACTTTTACACATTGTTGTTGGTATTGTTTTTTTTTAATTTATTGTATATCTTAATTAAGGGTAATGTTGACCAACCATGCCCACATTCCAAGCTCAATGGTCAAAATGTTTGTGCCTCTTATACATCCTTACCGATTTATCACCATTTAAGTTTGCCTATTTGCAAGCCAACATATCCATGACGCTTTAGTTTCACATATTTTGCCCCTTTTGAGAAGTGGATATTACGAATGAAATTTTGTCCATGCACGGATGTACCTCCTACTTTATCTATCAAAGTAGTTAATTTGGGAGCAATCTTTCCTTCAGTGTGATTTTTTCAACATTTTTTTTGGTGCAGTTTTAAATTTTTCAGTAATTCAGAATTTTCGTCGATTTTCTGAGTATTTGGGTTGGCTTAAAATGGGGCGAAATCCCCGTGGTAATATTTTGAAATGAATGGAACTTTGATCGTGCGAAACTCAGACTACCACTGAAAATCTGGCCAGATTCAAGCCCATTTAAAAAAAAAAAAAGGCTTTGTTTGCTACCTAGAACTTTTCGTTTGTGAGACTCGTCTACAAAAGTAAATGAAAACACTCAAACACGAACATGATTTGGAGGTAGGGTGCACGGCAAGATGGAGGCCTAGAAACACGCACTAATAATTGAATTATTAAGTGAGCAGGTAAGAGAAAATATTTCAATTAGGGTATCATGGCTATGAGGAAATAGGTTTTTTTGGCGAGATGCCGAATAAACAACGATTTGTGTGATATATAATTTTATAAGATCAATAACTTGTTGTGGTAGAATGGATATCTATAGAAACGAAAATAGAGGCAACAGAGTTGTAACGTCCCTAGCCACCAACAAGCTGGGAACATCACTATGGGACTTCTCTCTTAGCTATGATACCATTTTGTAAATTTATATGCATGCATATCTAACGCAATTAACAGTTACAACATTTTGTTCATGCTACTTATTCATACAGAAATAACATTAAAACATTCTGACACTATATGCATACAGACGGCATATTCTAACCATACATAGATTAATACAGAATAACAATAATCCTACACATACAACATATATGATATATCTAGGCATTACTCATCAAGTTATAAAACATGTACAATTACACCACATACAATCAACAAAGATTTGGTACTTATATTTCAATAGATAACCACCAACTGCGTGCAAACCTTCCACGAACCTCCTAGACTTAGACCACACTGCTCATCACGCTCAACAATGGGTCACCCCCGAGCTGGGACTAAACTCCACCCAGGGCAAAGGAATCCTAGACCTAGGTTGAGGCTATGGGAACTACACTGTGCAACTGGAAGGATTCTCTCCAAGGAGCCTACTTACGCCCACTTCTCATGTACTCTCATTCTCCACATGCCTGTCCTAGCCTGGGAATATGCACCTTCAATGTTCCAAAGTCCATCGATTGCTCCATTTCCCTTCTAGGGCTTCAACAACATGTTGGATCAGGAATTCCCAGAGCTCTTTAGCTGGTACTGGACTCCCTCTAGGAGAAATAACTTCCCGACAAACTCTCTCACCTGGAGAGAGTTTTTCACAGGCCTGGCAACTTTCTTCTTCAACCACGAGCATGAAAACCCGCCTCTTCAATCTAAAACCACCAAAATTGGGTACAGGAAGGGGATGACTCAACAATTTATAGAGGTTCACAAAGGCGGAAATGACTATGGTTGTGTACTTGTTCAATGTGTGTGTGAAATGCACAAGGGATGACCAACATGCTGAGGATGAACTCGTGGCAAACTAAATGGCCAGACTGGTTAGAATGTTGAGAGAGAACAAGGAAAATGGTGGGAATCGTCGGCTTGCAGAATCATGAGAGAGCTGCAATCGTGAGTTTGAACTCCTCCTGAAAGGTGGCCAGAATGGTTCCTCCCCCCAACAAAGGTGGAACTTCACACATAAATATGCATGCATCCTGGGTGACACTTATCTCTCCAGCAACACGCTCCTCTCCATTTGGAGTTTGTTCCTTTCCTTAAAGGAACTTAGGATAAATGGGTTTATTTTTCCAGCTTTAGTATTTTTCAGGAATACATTATAATATTCCATTGGGTTAAGCCCTCAAGATTAGCGCATCTTTCCTATCCTGTTAGCCCCATTCCTTTCCCTATATAGTGGAGCTTAGTACCCCATAAATTTTTCTTCATGGTCGGTCTACACACAATGATGTATTTTATTAATAATTTGCATAATTGCATATATAAAAATCAGGCCCACTGACCTTAGCATCTAGGATTTTCAGCCTAATAAACACATAAGCCTACCATCTTATAATTACTTGGCTCACCAGCCTACAAACATTATTACATTTCACAAGAGCTCGGCCTTGGGGTATTACAATCCCCTCCCCTTATTTTTTCAGTGTCCTCAGTGCAACTCATTTACATAATATCAACAAGATTTTCAAAATCTTAAAAAATATGCAGGTATTCTGCCCACATAACATCTTCATGCTCCCATGTTTCATCCTTAGGACCGTACCAGGTCTACTGAACTTTTACAAGACCTGTGGCTTGATTCTAGATTTGCTTTTCTTTTTGATCCAGTATACACACCAGATGCACCTGAAAAATGCTTTCCTATTCCACCCGAATCACATTCCAATCAATAACATGATTATCATTAGGTACATAATTCTTGAGCAATGACACATGAAATACATTATGTATAGACATGCATGGAGGCAGTGAAAACCTATATGCTACTGGACCAATCCTCTCTAGCTGCCAACTTTGAACAATTTCTCAACTTCAGGGAGCTTTTGTTAGCCTTCGCTCTCAGGAATACATGATCCCCTACTTTAAATTCCCTGTGAGTTCTGCTCTTATCAACATAAATTTTCTTCCTATCTTGGGTAGCCTTCAAATTCTACTTAATATTCAACATTTGTTCTTCCATTTCCTTGAGAAACTATGGCCTAACCACTTCCTGATCAGTTGGGTTGTCCCAACTTAATAGGGTGTTGCACTTTTTTCCATAAAGTGCTTCAAATGGGCTCATCTTCAGTGATGCTTGATACCCGTTGTTATAGGAAAATTCTACCAAGTGTAGATAATCTTTCCATTTAGATGGTTTTTCCATCACACACATTCTTAACATATCTTCTATCACCTAGTTCACCCTCTCTAACTTCCCATCAGAGTTAGGATGATAAGCAGTGTTGAAGTTCAGATTTGTTCTGAACCCTTTGAATAACCCCTTCCAGAACTTTGATGTAAACTTTAGGTCTCTGTCAGAAAAAATTGTCTTGGGTATGCCATGGAAGCGTGATACTTCCCTCATATAAATATCAACAATGTTGGTTGCCTTATGAGTAGTCTTAATAGGAATGAAATGGGCAGCTTTAGTAAGCTTGTCCACCACCACCATGATTGTATCATGCTACTTGTTCGTTCTAGGCAACCCCGTGATGAAATCCATTGTTACCACTTCCCATTTCCACTCAGGAATTGGTAATGGTTGCAATAAATCAATTGGGTGTCTATGCTTAACCTTGATGCTTTGATATTCCAAGCATTTAGCAATAAAATCAACAATCTCCCTATTCATGCCTGACCAATAATATTTCCTTTTGACTGCTGAGATTTTTTTCTGATATCCAGGGTGTCTTGCATAAGGCGCATTATGCATTTCTTTTAAAATCACACTACTCAATTCAGGAGAGTTGGGTACATAGACTTTGTTTCTTTACAGAAGGATTTCATCAAATCCCAATTCATAATCCTCAACCTTCTGTTGCATTTTACCTTGCTCCAATTTTGTTACCAATTCCATGTACTTCTTTTGCAGCTTCAAAAATTCTTCCTTTGAGATCTGTATGATACATGCTAATGGTTGTAGCACGCAGTTCATGTACTCTTCTGCTGAGTGCGTCAACCACTCTGTTCTCCTTTCCTTTGATGTGTTTGATATCAAAGTCACACTCATAGAGGAATTCCAACCATCTACTATGCCTAGCATTCAAAGTAGGCTAATCAAACAAATATTTTAGACTGTTATGGTCTATCCTTAGCTCAAACCTCTTTCCCATAAGGTAGTGCCTCCACTTCTTCAAAGCATGCACTATGGCTGTCAATTCCAAATCATGAGTGGCATAGAGTCTTTCATTCTCTTTCAATTTTCTGGACTCAAAACATATTATAGACTCATTCAGGCTAAGGACTCCACCAAGTCCTTCTTTACACGCATATATGCAAACCACAAAATCTTCATTCGGATCTGCGATCTTCAGAATTGGAGCACTGGTTAACAATTGCTTCAATTGCTGGAAACTCTTTTCGCATTCTTCTTTCCATTGAAAATTCTTCCCCTTCCATTACAAGGAAGTGATGGGGTGATCTATTCTCGAAAACCTTGCAATGAACCTTCTTCATATATGATATGCCCCAAATAGTGAATTTTGTTTTGATAAAATGAGCACTTTCTCAATTTGGCATACAACTGATGTTCTCTTAGCACTTGCAACACCATCTTCAATTGATGATCATGATTTTCTTCTGACTTGGAATATACAAGAATGTCATCCACAAAAAAAAATGACAAACTTGTCTAAATATTCCCGGAAAACACCATTCATTAAACACATGAAAAGAATTGGTGCATTTGAGAACCCAAATGGCACCATTGTGAACTCATAATGACCATGCCTTTTCTTGAAGGCGGTCTTGCTAATATCTTCTTCTTTAATTCTTACCTGATGGTATCCTAACTTGAGCTCTATCTTGGAAAATATCTTTGCATCCTTCAATTGATCAAAGAGATCATCAATACTTAGTAGATGATACTTGTTCTTTATAGTTACTTTGTTCAAATGTCTGAAGTCGATGCAAAATATCAATGTCCCATCTTTCTTCTTCACGAACAAGACTGGGCACTCCAAGGTGACACACTTGGGTGTATATACCCCTTCTTCAGAAGTTCTTCAAGATGCATTTTAAATTCGTTCATCTCTGGTGTACTCATTATGTAAGGAGTCTTTGATATCGGAGCTGCTCCTGGCATCAAATTAATAGAGAAATCAATATCTCTCTTTGGAGGTAGTCTTGGTACCTCCTTGAACACATCCTCAAAATCTTCCAGGACAACATGATCCTCCATATTTGGCACCTTATCCTTAGATTCTTCCTCCACATGGGCTACGAATATTTGAAAGCCTTTCCTGTAGCACTTATTTAGCTACATTGCTGAGATTTTTTGGATAGTAACTACCCTGGGAATTCCTTGGATTCTTTTCCAATTTCCTTCCTCATCCAAGCAAGTGAATGCCTTGTTATTGAACTCTAATATGGCATGGTGTTGTTCCAACCAATCCATACCAATTAGGAAATAATATGATCCTAGTGGAAATATGTTCAAATATTCCTTGGTACATAGTCCATTTATGCCCACTGGACATTATTTAACCAACTCAATAACTTTCCTCTTGGCTCATGTAGCCAGTTGTACCAGCCAAGATTTTCCATGCTTGTTTCTTGGAAAAATAAATCTTTCCACTATCTTAGGGTCTATATAGCTATGACTAGCCCCTGAATCAATTAAAATAGTATAGGCATGGTTATTGATCATACCTTCAACTTCAATCATGTGTGATTGAAACTCAACTTGCTTGTTGTCCATGGATGCATAGATCCTTGGTACTCTTATGTCCATGTCCTCCACTGTTTCTACTTGTTGTACATTGTGGACAACTCTTATCTTGTCACTTTTGTAAGGAAAATATCTATACTTGTGGTCTCTTTTACGGTCCCAACATTGAATGGGTGCCTGCCTTGACCTTTTCCCTGCTACCTGAGCCATTTTATGCTCTCTAAAAGATGGTTGTCCTTGATGACTGTTTCTTAAAAATGGAGGCTTGTTTCCCTTCCGCTTTTGTTCCTTCTTGAACTTCTTCTTGTCCTCCCAAGCCTTCTGGATAGTAGGCTTTCCTTTTTGTTGATCATATAAGCATTTTTCTCTCCTTATCGTTTCTTCCAGAGTCTTGGGGTCATCATATTGGATTTTATCACTGATGAAAGATGGCAGCCAACTCATGTACCTATGAATACTCACTATCTCATCCTTGATGAAGGAGACATACTTCAACAAATCTAAGAATCTCCTTTCATATTCATCAATAGCCATGTTGCCCAGTTTAAGTTCAAATAACTCTTTCATCTTTCTGTCATAGTACCTCTTGGTCAAGTATTTCTTCTCAAAATCATGGATGATTTTAGGGGATACATTTTTCTCATGGGCTAATTTTCCATGGTTTTTCCAAAAATGAGATTCGCTATTTTAAAAATAATTTGCCCAAATTCTATAGGATAAAATTATTTTACCTTAAAAATCGCCAAAAATTTATAAAAACTATATAAAATCCTTATAAATTTGAATATTTTTACAAAAATATCACCAAACATTTATAGTTGGAATATCAAGGATTAGTAATATTCGCCAAGGTTTCTACATTTTAAAACAAATTTCCATCCTTAAAATCATCTCTGCTCAAAATGCCTCTTGAAATCCTTCCAAGTCACATTTTTCTCCTTGAGGTGTTGTACTTGCACCAGTTGATCCCACCACATGGATGTTTTTCCTTTAAGTTGGTATATGACAATTCTTCCCTTTGCATGAGAAGAATAGTTATGCAATTGGAATTACTTCCTCATGCCTAGCAGCCATGTCTCTGCATCTTCATCCTTCTTATGCTCACCATCAAATGTAAGAGGTTTGATTTTGTTCATTTCCCCTCTTAGCTCATCCACTCCAGACCTCTTATGCTTCTTAACATGAGATGGACTTGAGTTGTTGTGTGCTCTCTTATTGGAATGCCCGGGGGAGTGTTGGTGATGTCTTCTATCACTTTTTGTTCTTCTGTGACTCCCTGATTTGCTTGAGCCACTCTCCTTATCCAATTTATTTTCTATTCTTTCCAGGCTCTGCATCAACTTTATGTTGGATTCTCCCTATTTGTCCCTGGCTTTCACGAGATTTTTGTTATCTTCTTGGTGAGTTTGGACATCATTTTGTAACTTTTCAATGATTTTCATCATGTTTCTTTCTTTATCTATCTCTTCTCTATGCCCATTGGAGTTCGATCCTTCAACTCCTAAATGAACATCCATTCCTATAACTTCAATTTACGAACTATAAGCACCCTGTGCCTTCCCCATTTCTTTTCACTATGAGACAATTCGGTTTGGTTGTGACAATCATTAACTCTGGAAAATGTGCAGTCAACTGAGTTTCGTCAGGCTATCAGGCTTTAATAATTTTCCAGAATAAACTAATCTGATTCAACAAAAACAATATCAGATTCCATTTTTTGCAGGTCTTGGTCTATCAAGAACCCCTCGGGCTTCAATCTCTAAGCCTAGTTCTGTTTTGCAACAAATTTCAGGTGCTAACCCCTTTTCTTCAACCCTTGGTTCGCATGTGACCATGACTGTGACTCAACGTTTATGATTTGGGCACTTATTCAAAGCTTTAAAACTTTGGGCTTTGGGCTTCAAAGGTTTCCCTTTTTCCATGCATCCCAACATCATAGAAAAACTAATTGTAGAATGCGCGAAGAACGGAGGATCTACGGTCCACCTTAATTGCACAGATCTACAGTGGATAGGACCTTTGGGGACTCCGACTTTGGCGGATTTCAAAGCACATCACAACAAATTTCTCGTAGTGCCAGATTGGCAAACTCACGAAGTAGGGTGGATCAACGGTCAATGTCTTCCAACATCCAATGACTGATACTCGTTATGGAACTTTAAGCTTCAAGGCTCCAGGACATCAAAGCTTCGGGGCTCCGGGACTTCAAAGGATTTCACCTTTGCACATACCAAAAATCTGAACCATGAGTCTCTACATACTTCCACGTCACCCCGGTGACATCATTGCGTCACTTTACTTCGGAGTTACAGAACTTCATGGGTTTCTTTCTCCCATTCCATCATGATCCATTTCTTCCGGAATGTCAAGTCTCTGGACTTCATGATCTGGCCCCACATGTCCACAGGGCCCAGAGTTTCTGTGCTTGAACTAATAAATACTAAAAATGTCACATCAAACTTTATACTTTTCAAATTGCGGGGACATGGGTCAACGGTTTTGGAGTAACTCGTCGATCGTCCCACAATTGTCCCCATGCTGACATGTACCCCTTCTGGAAAACTGTGGTTTGGATTGCGGGACCGCCTTGTAGAATTATCTGTCACGCAACTTCGATCCCTGCAATGACGCCCAACCATCGATCTTGATAGATCGTGATCAAAGTTAATGTGGGACTAATCCAGCTAACTTATTCGTCAAACTTAACTACCTTGTGCCACCACCAGGAGCGCCACATGGAGGGACACACGAAGCCAACACATGGCCCAATAAGGCAATTGACATATGTCACATTCTAACTTCATTTCTATCATACAAAGGTTCTTAGCTCACTGACAAAGGTTCTAACTTGTTACACCTCATGTGTTTTCAAACACAATCCAAGTATTATTTCAATGCCCTTCTGGCACTCTATACCTCAAAATTCTCTGGACTTTCTTCGTTGAATTTCTCGTTCATGGCCAATCCAGGTTCCGGGTAGAAACCATGGGCTCTGAACTTGGGTTTTGTCCATTTCGACAACAATTCTTTTTCAAAAGTTTTGCTTCAGCTTCCACTAACATGGCTCCTCCAGGCTCAATGTTGAAACCATGGTTCTAATACCATTTTGTAACGTCCCCAACCACCAACAAGCCAGGCAATGTCACTTTGAGACTTCTCTCTTAGCTCTGATACCATTTTGTAAATTTATATGCATGCATATCTAACACAATTAACAGTTACAACATTCTGTTCATGCTACTTATTCATGCGGAAATAACATTAAAACATTCTGACACTATATGCATAGAGACCACATATTCTAACCATACACAGATTAACACAGAATTAACAGTAAGCTGACACATACAACATATATGATATATTTAGGCATTACTCATCAAGTTATAAAACATGTACAATTACACCACATACAATCAACAAAGATTTGGTACTTATCCTTCAATAGATGACCACCAACTGCGTGCAGACCTTCCACAAACCTCTCAGCCTTAAGCCACACTACTCATTATGCTCAACAGTGAGTCACCCTTGAGTTGGGACTAAATTCCACCTAGGGAAAAGGAATCCTAGACCTAGGTTGAGGCTACAGGAACTGCACTATGCAACTAGAAGGATTCTCTCCAAGGAGCCTACTTACGCCCACTTCTCACAGACTCTCATTCCCCACATGCTCATCCCACCCCAGGAATATGCACCTTCACTGTTCCACAATCCATTGACTGCTCCACTTCTCTTCCAGGGCTCCAGCATCAGGCCAGATCAAGAATTTTCAGGGCTCTGTAGTTGGTACTGGACTCCCTCTAGGATAAATCACTTCCCAACAAACTCTCTCACCTGGAGAGAGTTTCTCATAGGCCTGAAAACCTGCTTCTTCAATCAAGGGCCTCACAACCCAACTCTTCAATCCACAACCACCAAAATCGTGTAAGGAAAGGGGACGACTCAACAATTTACAGAGGTTCGCAAAGGCGAAAATGACTCTGGCTACGTATTTGTTCAGTGCGTGCATGAACTGCATAAGGGATGGCCAACATGCTGAGGGTGAACTCATGGGAAACTAAATGGCCAAACTAGTCAGAATGTTGAGAGCGAGCAAGGAAAATGGTGAGAATCATCGGCTTGCAGAATCGTGAGAGAGTTTCAATCGTGAGAGCGAACTCCTCCCGAAAGGGGGTCAGAATGGTTCCTCCCCCCAACAAAGGTGGAACTTCCCACATAAATCTTCATGCGTCCTAGGTGACACTTAGCTCTCCAGCAACACGGTCCTCTCCATTTGGAGTTTGTTCCTCTCCTTAAAGGAACTTAGGATAATTGAGTTTATATTCCCAACTTTAGTACTTTTCAAGAATACATTATAATATTCCCTTGGGTTAAGCCCTCAAGCTTAGCCTCTCTTTCTTAGCCTCTCAACCCCATTCATTTCCCTACCCAGTGGATCTTAGTCCCCCATAACTTTTTCTTCATGGTCTGTCTCCACACAACAATGTATTTTATTAATTATCAGTGTAATTACATTTACAAAAATCAGGCCCACTTGCCTTAGCATCTAGGCTCTTCAGCCTAATAAACACATAAGCATACCAGTTTATAATTACTTGCCTCACTAGCCTACAAACATCATTACATTTCAGAGGGTCTAGGCCTTGGGGTATTGCAAGAGTGTGAAGCCAGTATTTGGTGCAGTGCAAGGAAATAGGTGATTCGGCAAAAAAATCGCAAATATAGCCGATCTTCTAAAGTGGCAGAATTGGCTGACCTAGGTCTTCATGTTTTTTGGGGAGGGGGATGAGAGGTAATTAATTGAAGCATGGTAGCAGCGGGGGTGTTGAATCCGTGCCTCCATTGCTGGGAGGGAAAGAAAGGATATTGTCAATCATGTTGTCTACTGTAGAGCTTGCCAAGCCCGACCTCCCTAATATTAAGCGCATCTAGGCTGATGTAGATTGCAATGCGCGCATACTTTGATATCGTTCCCTCTCTATATTTTGATGTTTTCTCCTTGAGTTTCAACAGCCTTTCTTGTTGTTCCCGTTTCCTTCATTTCGAATCAATAACTACTTGGTTACATATTACAAATGATAATGATCTTTATTTTGCTTAGCCGCGGTTCTTGTTTTTTCTTATGATGTGTTATTGTTTGAAGGATGTTTTCCATTGCCTTCTTTTGAATGATGGCTCTTCTGAGTGACACAATTAGCCGATACCAATGACCTTGTCCTCAAGCTCATTGAATTGCATGATTCAAACTTTGGAGATGACCTAGCCAAACTTCGTTTGCCGAGCCTTTTTATGCTGTGAATCATTGCTTTTTTATTGCCGAGACATTTTACGCTGTGAAGCATTGCTTTTTAAATAGGGAGAATTTTATACTTCAAAGTTTGTTGAGTTTCCTTTAGACTTTAGAATGGGCTATGTAGAACAACATCCTTAACCCAATTGTAGATTGGGGTTATCTGAGAGTCCAGTTACAAAGTCAAGAATTTTGCAGCTGGGATGTTAGATGAACGAAGCAAATCTACAATCTACAGGTTTGTAGAAGTTCATCGGAGCCTTTATAAGATTCTGGGTAAAGTTGGCGGCTAATATCCAACTTCTAAGCAGCATTGACTGCTGCAGCCGGTGGATTATCGGCCATCGAATTTGAATGCAAAGGGTCACATCGAACTAATGTCTCACTTGGGTCATTTTCTTGCTTTAAAGCAATCCGGTGAGCAATATCCAGCTTTCACTTGGATCAATTTATGTTTCACTCGGATCATTGTCTTGCTTAAAACACTTTGGCTAGCAATATCCAACTTATGCAACATTTCAAATGCTGCATAGCAAGCTGAATATTGCTCGCCTAGTTCTTTTGAAGCAGGGCAATGCCCAAATGCTATGTAACAAGCTGGATATTGCATCCCGAGTTGTTTTGAAGCGGGACAGTGACCCAAGTGAGGCATTGGCTCGATATAACCCTTATTCTTTAATGAAGTCAAGTTCGAAGGTTTTTGCCTCCTCCCCCATCGAACCCATTTTTAGAAGGCTTCATCTTCAGAAGAGTGAGCTGATGGACCGATCCGATTTTCCTTCGACGTAGAGTTCATCTTTAAAAATAGTATTTACCAAGGTATGAGACCACCCGAACCAGGCCTGGAATTTGACATTCCACAGGACGTTTTTTTGGTTTTTAGACGTATTTGACATGTGGATACCAAATCCACACGTCAAAATTTACCGGTATAAAAAATCTCAACCCGTCACAAATTTTAGGTGCTTAGTTTACTATAGTGTGTCATCTACCTAGGCCTTAGTGAACAT
>ML777530.1:2546864-2557264 GCA_009831015.1 Picea engelmannii | reverse complement strand
GAAGATAGTCATTGATTTTATGAAGTACTAACCCACTGCAAGCGCATGTTCTAGTTTTCTCTGCCTTGTCTCGCAAACAAGTGCAATCCAGTGGAAGACATTCTTCTTGACTATCTCATTTGGGCAGCAATCTGTGAAAGGGATCTTCTTTGACTTGGTCCATTACCCTTTAGCCTTTCTTTAACCCAGATTGCTTAGGGACGTCTCCCTTGGACTAGCCCTCCTAAATAGAAAGAGCTCCCCATCGAGGTGACAGTGGGTGGGGAAGCTCCTGTTACGCCGGTTTCAAGCCCTGACTCAAGCTCTTTAGACCTTTCCTACAAACTGTGCGATAACAGGAAAAATGCGGATATGCTCTTAGAGCATGTATTTTAGATGATTTTGGAAGTGAATTTTAGGGAAAATTATAGCAAGCATTGGGAAAGGGTTAGGTCATGGCACAAAAGCATGAGTGTGGAATTTTGTGCTATAACACATTCAAGGAAGAGGAGCTCTTAGCCACTCATAAGTAGTTTTAGGTTACTCCAAGACCAAAAGGCAATTTCATCTTAGACAATATAAGCAAGAAATGCTATGTCCTTTGTGGTCGTAACTAACGCTACCTCCAATGGGATCATGTACTTTTTAATAGCATTTAATTTTAATCTCATACATAAAACCAAACCCTACTCTTCATTACAGTTTAACCTCTTACCACAAAAGAAAAAAAAAAATCCCCTTGGTGCATGAGACCCATTTGTTTGTGGGACAAGGGACCCCCTTTGCCCCTCTGGATTTGCACTTGTGACATCTTAGGAGGAAACACATGTTCTCAAACATTAGGCTCACTCATGCTATATTTTATGAGACCCCCTTGTTTGTGGGACAAGGGACCCCCTCATCACAACTATTTGATTGCTAAAGTTTATGGAGGTGTACATACTCTACCCCCTCTAAATTTGAACATATGACCTTCTAGAAGGAAACACCTATTATTAACCATTAAAAATCACTTCTTAAAAACGATATATTCTAAAATGATATATATTAGAGAATAATGTTATAATGCATTAATGTTTAAATACAAAATTTAAATTTTATAAAATATAAATTTCTTTTAATTTTTGAATGACCTCAAGATATTTAAAAAGATAAATAAGGAATATACAAATCAAATAAAAAAAATTAATTCCTTAAGATAAAATTATTTAAATATATGTTATATAAATTTTTATCCATTCAAAGAAAAGAAGATGAAGATAGAAAAAAATATATATTACTTCTTATCTTAAATTAAGATTGAAAAAAAAAATTGAAGATAGAAAAGAAAATTATTACTTCTTGTATTAAAATTAAGATTAAAAAAAAATATAAAAAAAAAATGGAAAATGTAAACTTTCCCACCTCAATCTAAACATTATTAATACAAATATACGCAACTTCCATACACCATAAACAATATTTAATATATATAATTTTGAACTTTTACACATTGTTGTTGGTATTGTTTTTTTTAATTTATTGTATATCTTAATTAAGGGTAATGTTGACCAACCATGCCCACATTCCAAGCTCAATGGTCAAAATGTTTGTGCCTCTTATACATCCTTACCGATTTATCAACATTTAAGTTTGGCTATTTGCAAGCCAACATATCCATGACGCTTTAGTTTCACATATTTTCCCCCTTTTGAGAAGTGGATATTAAGAATGAAATTGTCTCCATATACGGATGTACCTCCTACTTTATCTATACGAGTAGGTTAATTTGGGAGCAATCTTTCTTTTAGTGTGTTCTTTTCAACATTTTTTTCATGCAGTTTTAAATTTTTAGGCAATCCAGAACTCTTGTCGATTTTATGAGTATTTGTGTTGGCTTAAAATGGGGCGAAATCCCCGTGGTAAGATTTTGAAATGAATGGAACTTTGATCGTGCGAAACTCAGACTACCACTGAAAATCTGGCCAGATTCAAGCCCATTTTTTAAAAAAAGAAAGAGAGGCTTTGTTTGCTACCTAGAACTTTTCGTTTGTGAGACTCGTCTACAAAAGTAGATGAAAACACTCAAACACGACCATGATTTGGAGGTGGGGCGCACGGCAGGATGGAAGCCTGGAAATACTCACTAATAATTGAATTATTAAGTGAGCAGGTAAGAGAAAATATTTCAATTAGGGTATCATGGCTACGAGGAAATAGGTTTTTTTGACGAGATGCCGAATAAACAACAATTTGTGTGATATATAATTTTATAAGATCAATAACTTGTTGTGGTAGAATGGATATCTATAGAAACGAAAATAGAGGCAACAGAGTTGTAACGTCCCCAGCCACCAACAAGCTAGGAACATCACTCTGGGACTTCTCTCTTAGCTATGATACCATTTTGTAAATTTATATGCATGCATATATAACGCAATTAACAGTTACAACATTTTGTTCATGCTACTTATTCATACAGAAATAACATTAAAACATTCTAACACTATATGCATACAGACGACATATTCTAACCATACATAGATTAATGTGGAATTAACAATAATCCTACACATACAACATATATGATATATCTAGGCATTACTCATCAAGTTATAAAACATGTACAATTACACCACATACAATCAACAAAGATTTGGTACTTATATTTCAATAGATGACCACCAATTACGTGCAGACCTTCCACGAACCTCCTGGCCTTATACCACACTGCTCATTACGCTCAATAGTGGGTCACCCCCGAGCTGGGACTAAACTCCACTCAGGGCAAAGGAATCCTAGACCTAGGTTGAGACTACGGGAACTACACTGTGCAACTGGAAGGATTCTCTCCAAGGAGCCTACTTATGCCCACTTCTCACATACTCTCATTCTCCACATGCCTTTCCCAGCCCGGGAATATGCACCTTCAATGTTCCAAAGTCCATCGACTACTCCATTTCCCTTCTAGGGCTTCAACAACATGCTGGATCGGGAATTCCTAGAGCTCTGTAGCTGGTACTGGACTCCCTCCAGGAGAAATAACTTCCCAACAAACTCTCCCACCTGTAGAGAGTTGCTCACAGGCCTGACAACCTACTTCTTCAACCATGGGCTTGAAAACCCGCCTCTTCAATCTAAAACCACCAAAATTGGGTACGGCAAGGGGATGACTCAACAATTTATACAGGTTCACAAAGGTGGAAATGACTATGGCTGCGTACTTCTTCAGTGTGTGTGTGAAATGCACAAGGGATGGTCAGGATGCTGAGGATGAACTCGTGGGAAACTAAATGGCCAGACTAGTCAGAATGTTGAGAGAGAACAAGGAAAATGGTGAGAATCGTCGGCTTGCAGAATCGTGAGAGAGTTGCAATCGTGAGTGCGAACTCCTCTTGAAAGGTGGCCAGAATGGTTCCTCCCCCCAACAAAGGTGGAACTTCCCACATAAATCTGCATGTGTCCCGAGTGACACTTAGCTCTCCAGCAACACACTCCTCTCCATTTGGAGTTTGTTCCTCTCCTTAAAGGAACTTCGGATAATTGGGTTTATTTTCCCAACTTTAGTATTTTTCAGGAATACATTGTAATATTCCATTGGGTTAATCCCTCAAGATTAGCCCCTCTTTCCTATCATCTCAGCCCCATTCCTTTCCCTATCCAGTGGAGCTTAGTCCCCCATAACGTTTTCTTCGTGGTCGGTCTACACACAATGATGTATTTTATTAATAATTTGCATAATTGCATATACAAAAATCAGGCCCATTGACCTTAGAATCTAGGCTCTTGGGCCTAATAAACACATAAGCCTACCATCTTATAATTACTTGGCTCACAAGCCTACAAACATCATTACATTTCACAAGAGCTTGACCTTGGGGTATTACAATCCCCTCCCCTTATTTTTTCACTGTCCTTGGTGCAACTCATTTACATAATATCAACAAGATTTTCAAAATCTTAAACAATATGCAGGTATTATTCCCACATAACATCTTCATGCTTCCATGTTGCGTCCTCAGGACCATACCAGGTCCACTGAACTTTTACAATACTTGTGGCTCAATTCTGGATTTGCTTTCCTTTTTAATCTAGTATACACACCAGATGCACCTGAAAAACGCTTTCCTATTCCACCTGAATCACATTCGAATCAATAACATGATTATAATTAGGTACATAATTCTTGAGCAATGACACATGAAATACTCTATTTATAGACATGCATGGAGGCAATGAAAACCTATATACTACTGGACCAATCCTCTCTAGCTGCCAACTTTGAACAATTTCCCAACTTCAGGGAGCTTTTGTTGGCCTTCGCTCTTAGGAATACATGATCCCCTACTTTAAATTCCCTGTGAGTTCTACTCTTATCAACATAAATTTTCTTCCTGTCTTGGGTAGCCTTCAAATTCTTCTTAATCTTCAACATTTGTTCATCCATTTCCTTGAGAAACTATGGCCTAACCACTTCCTGATTAGTTGGGTTGTCCCAACTTTCTAGGGTGTTGCACTTTTTTCCATAAAGTGCTTCAAACGGGCTCATCTTTAGTGATGCTTGATACCCGTTGTTGTAGGAAAATTCTACCAAGTGTAGATAATCTTCCCATTTAGATGTTTTTTCCATCACACACATTCTTAACATATCTTCTATCACTTGGTTCACCCTTTCTGACTTCCCATTAGAGTCAGGATGATAAGAAGTGTTGAAGTTCAGATTTGTTCTGAACCCTTTGAATAACCCCTTCCATAACTTTGATGTAAACTTTAGGTCTCTGTCGGAAAAAATTGTCTTGGGTATGCCATGCAAGCGTGCTACTTCCCTCATATAAATATCAACAATGTTGGTTTCCTTATGAGTAGTCTTAATAGGAATGAAATGGGCAGCTTTAGTAAGCTTGTCCATCACCACCATGACTGCATCATGCTGCTTGTTCGTTCTGGGCAACCCCGTGATGAAATCCATTGTTACCACTTCTCATTTCCACTCAGGAATCGGTAATGGATGCAATAAACCATCTGGGTGTCTATGCTCAGACTTGATGCTTTGAGATTCCAAGCATTTAGCAATAAAATCAGCAATCTCCCTTTGCATGCATGACCAATAATATTTCCTTTTGACTGCTGAGATTGTTTTCTGATATACTGGGTGTCTTGCATAAGGTTCATTATGCTTTTCTTTTAAAATCACACTCCTCAATTTAGGAGAGTTGGGTACATAGACTTTGTTTCTTTACAGAAGGATTCCATCAAATCCCAATTCATAATCCTCAACCTTCTATTGCATTTTACCTTTCTACAATTTTGTTACCAATTCCATGTACTTCTTTTGCAACTTCAAAAATTCTTCCTTTGAGATCTGTATGATACATGCTAATGGTTGTAGCATGCATTTCATGCACTCTCCTTTTGAGTGCGTCAACCACTTTGTTCTCCTTTCCTTTGACGTGTTTGATATCAAAGTCATACTCACAGAGGAATTCCAACCATCTACTTTGCCTAGCATTCAAAGTAGGCTAATCAAACAAATATTTTAGACCGTTATGGTCTATCCTTAGCTCAAACCTCTTTCCCATGAGGTAGTGCCTCCACTTCTTCAAACCATGCACTATGGTTGTCAATTGCAAATCATGAGTGGCATAGAGCCTTTCATGCTCTTTCAATTTTCTAGACTCAAAACATATTACAAACTCATTCAGGCTAAGGACTCCACCAAGTCCTTCTTTGCACGCATATATGCAAACCAAGAAATCTTCATTCGGATCTGCGATCTTCAGAATTGGAGAACTGGTTAACAATTGCTTCAATTGATGGAAACTATTTTCACATTCTTCTGTCCATTGAAAATTCTATTCTCGAAAACCTTGCAATGAACCTTCTTCATATATGATATGCCCCAAATAGTGAATTTTGTTTTGATAAAATGAACACTTTCTCAATTTGGCATACAACTGATGTTCTCTTAGCACTTGCAGCACCATACTCAATTGATGATCATGCTCTTCTTCCAACTTGGAATATACAAGAATGTCATAAAAAAAAATGACAAACTTGTCTAAATATTCCCGAAAAACGCCATTCATTGGGCACATGAAAATAGTTGGTGCATTTGACAACCCAAATGGAACCACTATGAACTCATAATGACCATACCTTTTCTTGAAGGCGATCTTCCTGATATCTTCTTCTTTAATTCTTACTTGATGGTATCCTAACCTGAGATCTATCTTGGAAAATATCTTTGCATCCTTCAATTGATCAAAGAGATCATCAATACTTAGTAGAGGATACTTGTTCTTTATAGTTACTTTGTTCAAATGTCTGAAGTCGATGCACAATATCAATGTCCCATATTTCTTCTTCACAAAAAAGACCGGTCACCCCAAGGTGACACACTTGGGTGTATATACCCCTTCTTCAGAAGTTCTTCAAGCTTCGTTTTCAATTCCTTCAACTTTGGTGTACTCATTATGTAAGGAGTCTTTGATATTGGAGCTGCTCTAGGAATCAAATTAATAGAGAAATCAATATCTCTCTTTGGAGGTAGTCTTGGTACCTCCTTGAACACATCCTCAAAATCTTCCAGGACGGAATGATCCTCCATATTTGGCACCTTATCCTTAGATGTTTCCTCCACATGGGCTACAAATATTTGACAGCCTTTCCTGTAGCACTTCTTCAGCTGCATTGGTGATATTTTTTGGGCAGTAACTGCCATGGGAATTCCTTGGACTGTTTTCCAATTTCCTTCCTCATCCAAGCAAGTGAATGCCTTATTATTGAACTCTAATATGGCATGGTGTTGTTACAACCAATCCATACCAATTAGGAAATCATATGATCCCAGTGGAAAGATGTTCAAATATTCCTTGGTACATAGTCCATTCATGCCCACTGGACATTATTTAATCAACTCAATAACTTTCCTCTTGGCTCATGTGGCCATCTATACCAGTCAAGATTTTCCATGCTTGTTTCTTGGCAAAATAAATCTTTCCACTACCTTAGGGTCTATATAGATATGACTAGCCCTCGAATCAATTAAAATAGTAAAAACATGGTTATTAATCATACCTTCAACTTCAATCATGTGTGATTGAAACTCAACTTGCTTGTTGTCCATGGATGCATAGATCCTTGGTACTCTTATGTCCATGTCCTCCACTATTTCTACTTGTTGTACATTGTGGACAACTCTTACCTTGTCACTTTTGTGAGGAAAATATCTATACTTGTGGTCTCCTTTATAGTCCCAACATTGAATGGGTGCCTGCCTTGACCTTTTCCCTGCTACCTCAGCCATTTTATGCTCTTTAAAATATGGTTGTCCTTGAGGACTGTTTCTGAAAAATGGAGGCTTGTTTCCCTTCTGCTTCTGTTCTTTCTTGAACTTCTTCTTTTCCTCCCAAGCCTTCTGGAAAGTAGGATTTCCTTTTTGTTGATCATATAAGAATTTTCTCTCATTATCGTTTCTTCCAGAATCTTGGGGTCATCATATTGGATTTTATCACTGATGAAAGATGGCATCCAACTCATGTACCTCTGAATATTCACTATCTCATCCTTGATGAAGGAGACATACTTCAACAACTCTAAGAATCTCCTTTCATATTCATCAATAGCCATGTTGCCCAGTTTAAGTTCAAATAACTCTTTCATCTTTCTATCATAGTACCTCTTGGTTAGGTATTTCTTCTCAAAATCATGGATGATTTTAGGGGATAAATTTCGCTCATGGGCTAATTTTCCATGGTTTTTCCAAAAATGAGATTCACTATTTTAAAAATAATTCGCCCAAATTCTAGAGGATAAAATTGTTTTACCTTAAAAATCGCCAAAAATTTATAAAAACTATATAAAATCCTTATAAATTTGAATATTTTTACAAAAATATCGCCAAACATTTATAGTTGGAATATGAAGGATTAGTAAGATTCGCCAAGGTTTCTACATTTTAAAACAAATTTCCATCCTTAAAATCATCTCTGCTCAAAATGCCTCTTGAAATCCTTCCAAGTCACATTTTTCTCCTTGAGGTGTTGTACTTGCACCAGTTGATCCCACCACATGGATGATTTTCCTTTAAGTTGGTATATGACAATTCTTCCCTTTGCATGAGAAGAATAGTTATGCAATTGGAATTACTTCCTTGATCTACCGGATCTTTTAATGACTTATGGTTGAGTTTTAATTTTGCACGCATTAATTAACCATTTGAGAAAACTTAGTGAAAGAATGAGGAAAGAAAAGGAATTATGATAGCCATATACACATATGCAGATCTGAAATGAAATAATAGACAACAAACCATAACATGCAGATTGATAACGGAGTTCGTCACAACTTTGCCTACGTCTCCGGGCCTTTTCTCTGTGGGGGAGGCTTCTTTATTTCTGTTCAAAAGCTCAAAAGTACATCGATGCAATGCCAAATGGCTACAAGACTAATCTGGTCATATTCTTCCAGATCTCTAGAACCATGCAAAGAAAACGACATGCAAAACGGACGTCCAGAGCTCCCAGAAATGGTCCGACAACGTCTCCTCCTCAAAAGCTTCTCTGCCTCAAAATGGCTTTATCTTGGTTTCCCTCTAGTATAACCCTGATCTGACTGCTCTAATGGCTTCGGAGCTGTCAAAAACCCCTATCTGGGCTCTTTCGACACTTCAATCGGTCGAAAAACGAAGAAGTTATGCCTCCTGGAAGTTTTCCCCTTCAAGCTTGTTGCCACTCGTTCTACAGAATGCACCCTCCATTGAACCTGGCTCACACGCAATATGTAGCGTAAAAACCTGGCACCGGGCGCAACCACACCAATGGTGCAAACTGTAGAATGGTTAGGGCACCTCCAACCCCTAACCGCCTAGCACCTGGGCATATGGTCATATGACCGCGCGCAAATATAGAAAGGGGCTAACCGTTAACCGTTTTAAAAACCAATTTCCACGCTCCTGGTCATGGGCATATGGCGCATTCCAAGAAACCACGGGCTACACAATTAAACCCCGCGCCCATTTGAAATGTGGTCATATGTTAAAACATAGAACCACGCTATATGTTTTAAACCGCACCCAACTAAAACATATAATGGTCATATGTGAAATACTATACCACCGCATCTACATTCGAAACATAAGTCCACGCACGCTCCGTTCCATGGAGGGTAGAGTCATATGAATACAATAATACGACCGCGGGTCGGGGCTAAGCCCCGACCCGACCCCCCCGCCAACTATTACATAGCTTAAATTCAAATATATTTGAAAGCATATGTTTAATAAGAAACAATGTATGGCATAGTGGTCGCGTGCGCTTTGGTAAAAATTAACCGGTGGAGAGGTCCAAGGTTCGACCCCAACGGACCTACAAAATTTTACATAACAAACCAAAATACCATTAGCCAATAAAGGGGTGCCACATGGCAGCCCACGATTGGGCCACGTGGCACCCAATCATTGCCTAGAAAACTGCCATGTGTCGACATATGATTCGACAGCTGCCAACCAATAAATTCTTGCCACGTCACCACCTGACACGTCATCTTCCATACACCATGTCATCCGACACGTAGGCTATTGACGTCATCCCATGCCACGTGTCACCCTTACAGTGGTGACATGTGTCACCTCGGGATAGGTCCAGCCGTGCGCCCAAATGTCCAAATCTGCCTGCCACGTGTCACTACCCAAGGCTGCCACATGTCGCCTGTACGGACCTGCCACGTGTCGCTTGTACGGACATGCCACGACAGCGTCCGTATAGACTGTATGGACTGCACAATCAACAATTTTTTTGCCTGTTTGACTTTTCGGACAGAATGCGATATCTTCTCCATACGGACTCCGTTTGACAAAGTAAATATACCACCAGAATCAGGAAGATGATACGGATGCAATGGCATAGGTTTCGTCGCATTCCGAGCATTTTTAAATCCCTGTCAGGTTTCTGGATCCAATTTCGGATCGCACCTCCCCACAATAAGACCTTTTGGTCCCCAAAAGGTTATGACCACTCAACAAGCTCAGGATAGGCCACCCGGCTTGCTCTTTGTCTATACACTAAAATGATTACATTAGTGGAAGCAAAATACAATGAAGTTGAGACATCCACTTCTGGCAGAACCAAGTGACTGGTTTCTTTCCTTCACGATGTTCTTCTTGCTTCGCTGGTAATCCTTCCTCCTTCGTGAGTACATGCAAAATCCTTTTGTCCTTCCTTGGACGAAGCTCCGGATTAAGCTTCCAACAACTAGCCTTTTGATGTCCAATCTTGTTGCAAAACGTGCAATGAGTTTTTGGCATCCAGACCTGTTTACCCTTCTCTTTCTTTTGTTGTGGACTTGAGCCTTTATGTCGTGTTTCCTTCCTGGTCGACATAGGTTTCCTGTACAAAGTTTGTCTCTTCCAACACTTGGCAACACAATGCTTAGGTGAATGACAA
>ML777530.1:2500401-2546740 GCA_009831015.1 Picea engelmannii | reverse complement strand
CACCTTTTGTATGTTTTTCGAATGCACCAAAACCAACTTGATGAGAATGAGGAAAATTTGATGAGGAACCTTCACTGCATACCTCAGATATGTTTTCTGAAACAGATGTAGAAGGCACTTCCTTCAATCCTTCTTTTCCTTTGATGTTCTTTGAAGCTTTCACTTGAACCGTGCTCTTTCATTCCAAGTAGTCTTCATACAACACCTTCACCATCTCAGCCATGGAAAACACCGAATCTCTGAACTCCTTCTCATTTTGAGAAAGTTCTCCTGTAGATGCCATTTTCTTCCTTGAGATGAGCTCTTCCTTGATTAACATGAAAAACTCAAATCCAAACGTCAACTAGCTCTGATACCACTTGATCCGTCGGATCTTTTAATGATTTATGGTTGAGTTTTAATTTTGCATGCATTAATTAACCATTTGAGAAAACTTAGTGAAAGAATGAGGAAAGAAAAGGAATTATGATAGCCATATACACATATGCAGATCTGAAATGAAATAATAGACAGCAAACCATAACACGCAGATTGATAACGGAGTTCGACACAACTTTGCCTACGTCTCCGGGCCTTTTCTCTGTGGGGGAGGCTTCTTTATTTCTGTTCAAAATCTCAAAAGTACATTGTTGCAATGCCAAATGGCTACAAGACTGATCTGGTCATGTTCTTCCAGATCTCTAGAACCATGCAAAGAAAACGGCACGCAAAACGGACGTCCAGAGCTCCCAGAAATGGTCTGACAGCGTCTCCTCCTCAAAAGCTTCTCTGTCTCAAAATGTTTTTATCTTGGTTTCCCTCTAGTATAACCTTGCTCTGACTGCTCTAATGGCTTCGGAGCAGTCAAAAACCCCTATTTGGGCTCTTTCGGCACTTCAATCGGTCGAAAAACGAAGAAGTTATGCCTCCTGGAAGTTTTCCCCTTCAAGCTTGCTGCCACTCGTTCTACAGAACGCACCCTCCATTGAACCTGGCTCACACGCAATATGTAGCGTAAAAACCTGGCACCGGGCGCAACCGCGCCAACGGTGCAAACCATAGAATGGTTAGGGTGCCTCCAACCCCTAACCGCCTAGCACCTGGGCATATGGTCATATGACCACGCGCAAATGTAGAAAGGGGCTAACCGTTAACCGTTTTAAAAACCAATTCCGATGCTCCTGGTCATGGGCATATGGCGCGTTCCAAGAAACCATGGGCTACACAATTAAACCCTACGCCCATTTGAAATGTGGTCATATGTTAAAACATAGAACCGCGCTATATGTTTTAAACCGCGCCCAACCAAAACATATAATGGTCATATGTGAAATACTATACCACCGCAACTACATTCGAAACATAAGTCCACGCGCGCTCCATTCCATGGAGGGTAGAGTCATATGAATACAATAATACGACCGCGGGTCGGGGCTAAGCCCTGGCCCGACCCCCCCGCCAACTATTACATAGCTTAAATTCAAATATATTTGAAAGCATATGTTTAATAAGAAACAATGTATGGCATAGTGGTCGTGCGCACTTTATTAAAACTTAACCGGTGGAGAGGTCCGGGGTTCGACCCCCACATACCTACAAAATTTTACATAACAAACCAAAATACCATTAGCCAATAAAGGGGTGCCACGTGGCAGCCCACGATTGGGCCACGTGGCACCCAATCATTGCCCAGAAAACTGCCACATGTCGACATCTGATTCAACAACTGCCAACCAATAATTGCTTGCCACATCACCACCTGACACGTCATCTTCCGTACACCATGTCATCCGACACGTAGGCTGCTGACGTCATCCCGTGCCACGTGTCACCCTTACAGTGGTGACACGTGTCACCTCAGGATAGGTCCAGTCGTGCGCCCAAATGTCCAAATCTACCTGCCACGTGTCACTACCCATTGTTGCCATGTGTCACCTGTATGGACCTACCACGTGTCGCCTGTACGGACATGCCACGTCAGCATCTGTATGGACTGTACGGACTGCTCAGTCAACAATTTTTTTGCCTGTTTGACTTTTCGGACAAAATGTGATATCTTCTCCATATGGACTCCGTTTGACAAAGTAAATATACCACCGGAATCAGGAAGACGAGACAGATGCAATGGCACAAGTTTCGTCGCATTCTGAGCAATTTCATTTTTTATTATTTTTCAAGCCCTGTCAGGCTTCTGGATCCGATTTTGGATCATTCCTCATGCCTAGTAGCCATGTCTCTGCATCTTCATCCTTCTTGTGCTCACCATCAAATGTAGGAGGTTTGATTTTGTTCATTTCCCCTCGTAGCTCATCCACCCCGGACCTCTTATACTTCTTAACATGAGATGGACTTGAGTTGTTGTGTGTTCTCTTATTGGAATGCCCGGGGGAGTGTTGAGGATGTCTTCTATCACTTTTTGTTCTTCTATGACTCCCTAATTTTCTTGAGCCACTCTCCTTATCCAATTTATTTTCTATTCTTTCCAGGCTCTGCATCAACTTTATGTTGGATTCTCCCTTTTTCTCCCTGGCTTTCATGATATTTTTGTTATCTTCTCGATGAGTTTGGACATCTTTCTGTAACTTTTCAATGATTTTCATCATGTTTCTTTCTTTATCTATCTCTTCTCTATGCCCATTGGAGTTCGATCCTTCAACTCCTAAATGAACATCCATTCCTCTAACTTTGTTTTACGAACTGTAAGCACCGTGTGCCTTCCCCATTTCTCTGCACTATGAGACAATCCGATTTGGTTGTGACAATTGTTAACTCTGGAAAATGTGCAGTCAACCGAGTTTTGTCATGCTATCAGACTTTAATAATTTTCCAAAATAAACCAATCTGATTCAACAAAAACAATATCAGATTCCATTTTTTGCAGGTCTTGGTCTGTCAAGAATCCCTTGGGCTTCAATCTCTAAGCCTAGTTTTGTTCTACAACAAATTTCAGGCGCTAGCCCCTTTTCTTCAGCACTTGGTTCGCATGTGACCATGGCTGTGACCCAACATTTATGATTTGGGCACTTATTCAGAGCTTTGAAACTTCGGGCTTTGGGCTTTAGAGGTTTCCCTTTTTCCATGCATCCCAACATCACAGAACAACGAATTGTAGAACGCGCGAAGAATGGAGGATCTACGGTCCACCTTCCTTGCACAGATCTACAGTGGATAGTATCTTTGGGGACTCCAACTTTGGCAGATTTCAAAGCACATCACAACAAATTTCTTGGAGTGTCAGATTGGCAAACTCACGAAGTAGGGTGGATCAACGGTCAATGTCTTCCAACATTGATACTCGTTATGGAACTCTAAGCTTCGAGGCTCTAGGACTTTAGAGCTTCAGGGCTCTGGGACTTCGGAGGATTTCACCTTTGCACATACCAAAAATCTGAACCGTGAGTCTCTACATACTTCCACGTCACCCCAGTGACATCATCGCATCACATTACTTCAGATTTACAGAACTTCATGGGTTTCTTCCTCCCATTCGATCACTAGCCATTTCTTTCGGAGTGTCAAGTCTCCGGACTTCATGATCTGGCCCCACGTGTCCACTGGGGCCCGTAGTTTCTGTGCTTGAACTAATAAATACTAAAAATGTCACATCAAACTTTATACTTTTCAAATTGCAGGGACATGGATCAATGGTTTTGGAGTAACCCGTCGATCGTCCCACAATTGTCCCCATGATGACACATACCCCTTCTGGGAAACTGTGGTTTGGATTGCAGGACCACCTTGTCGAATTATCTGTCATGCAACTTCGATCCCTGCAATGCCGCCCAACCATCGATCTTAATAGATCATGATCAAAGTTAATGTGGGACTGATCCAGCTAACTTCTTCGCCAAACTTAACTACCTTGTTCCACCACTAGGAGCGCCATGTTGCAGGACACACAAATCCAACACGTGGCCCAATCAAGCGATTGACATATGTCACATTCTAACTGCATGTCTATCATACAAAGGTTCTTATCTCACTGACACGTGGCACACATCCCATGTGTCCACGTCATCCCTAGTGACTTAAGTAGGCCACGTCAGTTCAGGACTTTGGGATTCGAGAGATTTCACCTTAGCATACCCCATTTCTCTCGAACGTTGAATTCCCAAATTTTCTTACCTTCCAGTCTTGGCTTATTCCTACGATTTTGATCCGTCCTTAGTCAAATCTAATGGTAAACGCTCCCCCCCGGATCTACAGTGTAGATCCTCTTCGGGACTTCGGAACTTCGGGCTTCAACCCTTTATGCTCTATCACAAATAAACTTTGTCTAAGTCGTGAAGCCTGAATTACTTAGGGGTTAATCCTCATGCACCTTCCTCCAGATCTAATGATCGTGACTTAATCTTCGCTTGATCTGACGACTTATCTTTCTCTCACCCAAATCTAACAGCCCAACACCACAAATGTTGTGATTTCTTTCTCTGTGGCCATTTCTTAAACTTGTTACACCTCATGTGTTTCCGAACACAATCCAAGTATTCTTTCAATGCCCTTCTGGCACTCTATACCTCAAAATTCTCTGGACTTTCTTCGCTGAATTTCTTGTTCATGGCCAATCCAGGTTCCGGGTAGAAACCATGGGCTCTAAACTTGGGTTTTGTCCATTTCGACAACAATTCTTTTCCAAAAATTTTGCTTTAGCTTCCACTAACATGGCTCATCCAAGCTCAATGTTGAAACCATGGTTCTAATACCATTTTGTAACGTCCCCAACCACCAAAAAGCCGAGCAACGTCACTTCGAGACTTCTCTCTTAGCTCTGATACCATTTTGTAAATTTATATGCATGCATATCTAACACAATTAACAGTTACAACATTCTGTTCATGCTACCTATTCATGTGGAAATAACATTAAAACATTCTGACACTATATGCATACAGACCACATATTCTAACCATACACAGATTAACACGAAATTAACAGTAAGCCGACACATACAACATATATGACATATTTAGGCATTACTCATCAAGTTATAAAACATGTACAATTACACCACATACAATCAACAAAGATTTGTTGCTTATCCTTCAATAGATGACCACCAACTGCGTGCAGACCTTCCACGAACCTGCGAGCCTTAGACCACGCTGCTCATCGCGCTCAAAAGTGGGTCACCCCCGAGTTGGGACTAAACTCCACCCAGGGAAAATGAATCCTAGACCTAGGCTGAGGCTACAGGGACTGCACTGTGCAACTGGAAGGATTCTCTTCAAGGAGCTTACTTACGCCCACTTCTCATAGACTCTCATTCCCCACATGCCTGTCCCACCCCGGGAATATGCACCTTCATTATTCCATAGTCCATCGACTGCTCCACTTCTCTTCCAGGACTCCAACAACAGGCCAGATTAGGAATTCTCAGAGCTCCGTAGCTGGTATTGGACTCCCTCTAGGATAAATCACTTCCCAACAAACTCTCTCACCTGAAGAGAGTTGCTCACAGGCCTGAAAACCTACTTCTTCAACCACAAGCCTCACAACCCACCTCTTCAATCCACAACCACCCAAATCGTGTAAGGAAAGGGGACGACTCAACAATTTACAGAGGTTCGTAAAGGCGAAAATGACTCTGGCTACGTACTTGTTCAGTGTGTGCATGAACTGCACAAGGGATGGCCAACATGCTGAGGGTGAACTCATGGGAAACTAAATGGCCAGACTAGTCAGAATGTTGAGAGCGAGCAAGGAAAATGGTGAGAATCATCGGCTTGCAGAATCGTGAGAGGGTTGCAATCGTGAGAGAGAACTCCTCCCGAAAGGTGGCCAGAATGGTTCCTCCCCCCAACAAAGGTGGAACTTCCCACATAAATCTGCATGCATCCTGGGTGACACTTAGCTCTCTAGCAACACGGTCCTCTCCATTTGGAGTTTGTTCCTCTCCTTAAAGGAACTTAGGATAATTGAGTTTATTTTCCCAGCTTTAGTACTTTTCAGGAATACATTATAATATTCCCTTGGGTTAAACCCTCAAGCTTAGCCTCTCTTTCCTAGCCTCTCAATCCCATTCATTTCCCTACCCAGTGGATCTTAGTCCCCCATAACTTTTTCTTCGTGGTCGATCTACACACAACAATGTATTTTATTAATTATCTGCCTAATTACATATACAAAAATCAAGCCCGCTGACCTTAGCATCTAGGCTCTTCAGCCTAATAAACACATAAGCATACCAGTTTATAATTACTTGTCTCACCAGCCTACAAACATCATTACATTTCAGAGGAGCTAGGCCTTTCGGTATTACAAGAGTGCACAACCAGTATTTGGTGCAGTGCTAGGAAATAGGTGATTCGACAAAAAAATCGCAAATATAACCGAGCTTCTAAAGTGGCAGAATTGCATGACCTAGGTCTTCGTGTTTTTTGGGGAGGGGGATGAGAGATAATTAATTGAAGAATGGTAGTAGCGGGGGTGTTGAATCCGTGGCGCCATTGCCGGGAGGGAAAGAAATGATATTGTCAATCATGTTGTCGACTGTAGAGCTTGGCAAGCCCGACCTCCCTAATATTAAGCGCTTCTAGGCCGATGTAGATTGCAATGCGCGCATACTTCGATATCGGTCCCTCTCTATCTTTTGATGTTTTCTCCTTGAGTTTCAACAACCTTTATTGTTGTTCCCGTTGCCTTCGTTTTGAATCAATGACTACTAGGTTACAGATTACAAATGATAATGATCTTTATTTTGCTTAGCCGCGGTTCTTTTTTTTTCTTATGATGTGTTATTGTTTGAAGGATGTTTTCCATTGCCTTCTTTTGAATGATGGCTCTTGTGAGTGACACAATTAGCCGATACCAATGACCTTGTCCTCAAGCTCATTAATTTGCATGATTCAAACTTTGGAGATGATCTAGCCAAACTTGGTTTGCCGAGCCTTTTTATGCTGTGAATCGTTGCTTTTTTATTGCTGAGACATTTTACGCTGTGAAGCGTTGCTTTTTGAATAGGGAGAATTTTATACTTCAAAGTGTTTTGAGTTTCCTTTAGACTTTAGAATGGGCTATTTAGAACGACATCCTTAACCCAATTGTAGATTGGGGTTATCTGAGAGTCCAGTTACAAAGTCAAGAATTTTACGGCTGGGACGTTAGATGAACGAAGAAAATCTACAATCTACAGGTTTGTAGAAGTTCATCGGAGCCTTTTTAAGATTCCGGGTAGAGTTGGCGGCTAATATCCATCTTCTAAGAAGCATTGACTGCTGCAGCCGGTGGATTATCGGCCATCGAATTTGAATGCAAAGGGTCACATCGAGCCAATGTCTCTCTCGGGTCATTTTCTTGCTTCAAAACAATTCAGTGAGCAATATCCAGCTTACTACAAGCATTTATGTATCACTCGGATCAATTTATGTTTCACTCGGATCATTGTTTTGCTTAAAACAATTTGGCTGGTAATATCCAACTTATGCAGCATTTCAAATGCTACATAGCAAGCTGAATATTGCTCACCTAGTTCTTTTGAAGCAGGACAAAGCCCAAATGCTGTGTAACACGTTGGATATTGCATCCCGAGTTGTTTTGAAGCGGGACAATGACCCGAGTGAGGCATTGGCTCGATGTAACCCTTATTCTTTAATGAAGTCAAGTTCGAAGGTTTCTGCCTCCTCCCCCATCGACCCCATTTTTAGAAGGCTTCATCTTCAGAAGAGTGAGCTGATGGACCGATCCGATTTTCCTTCGACGTAGAGTTCATCTTTAAAAATAGTATTTCCCAAGGTATGAGACCACCCAAACCAATGTCGTAGGCCCCGCCGTCTTTTCGAAGGTTCTAAATGCAAGTTCCAACGGATACATTTCAAAGATTCATTTTTTTCATCGTTTTGCATAGGGTCGATGGCCTAACCCAACTGATTCCTTGATGACATTTGTGGGACCCGCCTTCCTTTTTAGAGTTTTAAACGCAAACTCCATTCAAGTCTTTTTCAGCTTTCCCTTTCAAATTGTTCAAGTGTGCCCGATGGTTCAAACTTTCCCGTACTGCCAACGCCTTTTGCAAAGTGATAACCTTTCAAACTTCAAAGTATGAACCCGTCGGGGCATTTGCGTACCTTAGAAAATTCGAAAAAGGCAGATGGCGCGAATCCCCGGAAACCTCGATAGTGGGACCTTCCCCTATGTGAAGGATAGAAATATTTGCTTGAAGATCAATGACATTATCGTAATTTCTGTTAAATAATAAACACTTTGCAATAAAGCCAGTAATGTATTACATATTGAGACATATAGCTTTCCCTTCAAATTCAATCAACACTGTTCAATAAAGCAATTAATGTTTGACATAGTGAGCGTTTCCTTCAAATCCAATGAAATTGTTTTATTATGGATGTTGATGCTTTGTATCTCTTAACATTTCATTATCTCCCATCGAGTTTGGCCATCAGTGCCGTCCATGTGGTGATTACAAGTAACCAAAGTGGTTTGCATCTTGTTATGGCCATTGTCAAAGGCCACTGAATTGATAGTGAGCAATACTTGGAATCCTTTCAAACAATGAAGACACAAGACATTTTCTTGCTTCTTGCTTGAGAGTGGGCTTTCCTATTCTAGGTATGTTCATTTTCTCGTCTTTGTGTTTATTTAAAAGTAAATAATGGGCTTTCCTATTTTAAGTATGTTCATTTTAATCTCATTTCAATGAAAGGCACTATTGTGAGATTGATTGATTGACTTGAATAGAGTTCGATCATTTGAGTATATCTAAGTGGTAAACCATTTTTCTTTATTAATAAAAATGAACACACAAAAAAATTGAAAATAGAAGAAAACCTAGAAAAGATAAATACTTTTTGGATAATAAAAGGGAGAGAGCGCATGTATAAACCAAGTGAACAAGTGACTTTATGATTTAACTATAAGTCATTAATACAATAATAGAACATGAATTAGACCAAGTGAACAAGTGACTTTATTAATATGGCTATATTTATAGTCTAGATGATCATTATGAAGTAAATAACTCTAACATCATCCCTTAATGGTCACTCTAGAAACTACCCATGTTTGTCTCTAAATTTTACAGATTTATCTAAACCTAGAGACTTGGTCAAAAACTCTGCAGTCTCATCCTAAGTTGGGAAATATTTCAACTCAACTTCTCCATATTCTACAAGTCTTCTAATTAAATGACAATGCACAGAAATATGTTTGGTTTGATCATGGAAGACATAGTTTTTTCCAACCTGAGAACTCCCTGATTATCACAAAAAAATATCATGGGCTCAAATTTTGATGGACTTGAAATTTACAAGCATTCTTCTAAGCCAAATTTCTTCACATGCCCTTTTTACTATTTCTCTAGATTCTAATTTTGTAGAGAAAACTGAAACTATATTTTGTTTCTTGTTGTTGGAGAACTAGGGAATTGCAAAAGGTAACATTTATGAATTCCAAGAAGAGGTGATGTTTAAATACTTTGTTACAACACTGAAGCACAAGAGAGCATACTTAACATACAATGAATAATGATTTTATTGATGTTAATGTATGCTTAATTGATAGACCAATCCTTAGGAGCATCTATATATATCCAAGATATAACTAACTCCCATAGAAAAAATAAAACATACTTAAATTTGATCAACTTAGGCACATCCAAATATTCTTATTTTTTTCCTCAACCTTTACACTAGTGCACTAAGTTGGGACTAGCTCTGGTTTCACAAACCAAATACTAGATTGTTCAGTCGATGATCCAGTTTTTATGAGCAGAACGAAATGACTACAGATTATTAACAAGTGCTTAACACAAAATAACAGAGATACAGTAAAATTGGTTTTCTATTCAATAAGGAAATAAGCTGAAACTGTAAAATGCAGCAGAAACAAACTTGTTGGAATGGTGGCGGCTTATCTCTGAGAAGAGATGTGATGGTTGTGCTCATTCACAAGAAGATGATTACAATGAGGCTTTGAATGCCTTTTTACAATAAAAAAAAATGCCAAAAACCCTAAACATCCAAAAACCTAACCCTAGGAGATGAAGCGCCAAAAGTCATGTGGGCCTCGTTTCGGTAAGTTAGTACATCAACTTCCCGGGGTCATAACTTTTGCATATGATCTTTGTTTTAGCTGTATGATAGCCCGTTGGAAAGGTATCATCTAGGAGATTCATTTTGGGGGCTCAATCATGCCTTCGAATATGGGAATGTTAATATGTGTTATTAAAGTAATGACTAGTTGCAGTATATGTTGGCAGTTTAGTCATTACTAGAGGCAACTAATCTCTTTTTGGTTTGAGTCCATAAATCTTTGGACATTGGGTGTCCTGTGCAATAATGACCTTGACATTAGGCACATGGCAGACATCTATTATCTGACGCTGCAGTGTTAATGCAATTTCCATACTAGACGACGACTTAATTGCATTGGCACAAACAATAGTAATTTTGTGATTACTTAACATCCTTAAAGGACATGAAACCCAAACAACGCCTAAAAATTTTAGAACGAACGTCTGTTCAAAAAAATACATTAGGTTGACATTAGGTTGAAACAAATATGGAAACACACCACTACATTAAGGTCTCTTCTAAAGAATGAAATAAGATGATTACATGAAGTTGGTAGTAAAAGGCGATTTTCAGAAACCAAATCATTACCTGAACACGCGAAACCCCTTGCAGAAGGTGGTAGTATAAAGTAATCCTCAGAAAATGTTGCAAATTCCATAATCTGTTATATGCGTAGGAATAGTAAAATAAACAATGTGCAATAGCGATAGGCAGTTGATTGTATGTGGAGTCTGTAACTACATCCAGAGGACACTAAACAAACTTTGACAAAGAACATGGCTTTCTGTCAAGTCTGATACCACACCCAGAAGTAGCTCAACAAACTTTGAAATAGAAACTTCTGTAACTTTAGTATGTCATTTTATCCACCCATACAGTTTCTCTTACCAATTTCTGGGTACATTCGCGAATGGAGTAATATTTCGCATCATTTCTGAATATCACATAACATTTTGCAAGCCACAGCAAGTGTGACACCCCTGATGAAGACAAATTCTTGTGTTCTCTCCAGAATTCGATACACTTGCCAAATCTGTGTTGTTGGAAGAAACTATATGCTTCAACGAGGGATTATTTTGCACATGACCTGAAAATCCCTTCTGAATCCCAGGAAAAAAACAAAGAAGATCAACAAACAAATCTACAAGTAGGATTTTCAACCAACCAAAGTATCGAATACAGGGAGAACACCAACCAGAAGATAGTTGTTTTTTTTTTTCCTGTGTCTCAGTTTCTATTGGATAAGAGAGGCTTTTTTGGATCAAATCTCACGTCACATAAAACCAGTCTCTCTTCTTTCATTTGGGCCTCAATGTTATCTCTAAGTTGTCTTACATGTCCATGGCTAAGAACATTAGAACGGAGGCACCCTAAATCCCAACTCTTTGATGATAGAGAGAAATGGCAATAAGTATTTAAAAGCAACGCTAGAGGAAGACAATATGATCTTCCATAGATTTTGGTTTAATTTGTCTTAATGATAGATGCTCTTGATATTTTCACTAATTAATGCCAATATTTTCGAATATGTGCATTGAATAGTGACTAATAGCACATATTAGCATTCCCATATCCGAGCAGATTCTCAAATTTGACAACATCTAACATATGCACAATATTAAAGAGGGACATGATGTCAAGGCCTCTATGGATGACACATTCATTGATGGCAGCGAGGTAGTACAATATTTCAATGTTACTATGATGAAGCCTTTAAAAAACTAAAAGAGCCAATATTTTTTTTTTTCCAAATTCAAAATGCAAGCAAAAACATTTACTAGATCACATAATATTCGCATGTTTATGCATTTTAATGGGAGATGTCCTCGAGCTTTTTGCTTATTAAAGCCAATATTTTTGAACCTGTATGGTCAGTTGTCACTTTTGAAATCATAATTAATGTCCATTGGGAAGGGCAGAAGGTTGCGAGGATGGAGGGGAGTGACAAATGCTTTTAAACTTTCCTGAACCCAGGAACGCGTGAACCTGCAAAAATTTGAAAACTCGCCTAAGTATGGAAAAGAAGGCCGGATAGATAAACTCATCATAGGCAGAGGCAAGGTTGCGAGTTCGAGGAGTGTGGGTCGATTTGTAGAGCACGAAATTTCTGCGTGCAATATGTATACACCAAACACGAGTTACCATAGTTCGATAAAACCTATCCACGAAGTTGTGTTCATAAATTTGGTTAATTATGCAACCGAACGTCGGTCGGTCGGAATAGTGATGTGAATATATAGATGGAGATAACAATTTTTCAGTTCACCACACCGGGAACCCGCGAGCACAGAAACGCGAGAAAGTATAGAAATAGAAACACATAACAGAGAGGAAGAAAAAAAGGTGAAAAATGAGAAAGTTTACAAGAGGAAAAGAAAAGGGAGAGAATAACTATATCGCTCAGACAACAACACTTACTCTCATAACTATGAAACCATAGTAAGACATAAACCATGGAAAAAGAATCGCCAGCTATGAAATATAGTTGGAGCCCGACAAACTCTAGTTGAAGCCGTAAGAGATGCAATTTAAATCGACTGCAAAATTTTGTATGTTATTTTATCTTAATAGTATTTTATGGGGAGTCAACTGCAAAACAATGTAACAACAAACCCAACTGTAGATGCAACACCCCAACATTGCAAGTGTTAGGCAAACAAGAGAAAGCAACAAATAACAACCCAGTTAAGAAGCACCAAAAGGCCCAACTGCAGCTGCAGACCCGAACCCTGCAAAGTCGAACCAAACAACAATAAGAAGCATCCAACGAATAAAGAAGCAAGCACCAACCGATTGACCAGGAATGTCACAGTTCCAATCACAGTTGCAGAACCCCAAACCTACAAACTACAACAACACGAACAGGAAAACAAGAACAACAACAACAGACAAATAAGAAATCTGTGGAGATGCAAGAAGCAAGCATGAACCAATGAACCAATAATGGCGCTAAAGTACAATATTACCCAAATTGAGTGCAGAGAACATTGCATATATAAAAATAAAAAAACCGGAAGAAAATGTATTGTAACAAGCCCACTAAGTAAACATTTAATGCTGCGAAGCTTGTTAGGTAAACATTTAAGTCTGTCAGAAATGCTCTGTAAACATTTAAGAAAGAATGCAGTGTGGCAAGTCTCTGACGTACCAAAAAAAAATTATTACAATTTATTACAAAATAAATTAATAACAATAGTTTGAACATTAGAGAATGTATTCGAAGGACAAACTTTGGATATGCTAGCATATCAAACATTGGGATAAATTTAGCTAGCAGAAAATGCTAAGACAAACATTCGAACTAATACTAACATTAATCCACCTTCAAGAAATGCGTAAGAAAAATATATGATTCAAAAATACTGTAGACGATCAAAAAGTTTGGATCTGCTAACATATAAAACATTGGGAATAGCGAAGCCGACAATAAGACCTCCAATATGTTATCCAATCATATCATTACATATATGGTACTTTTTATTATATAAAAATCATTGTTTTTACTTCCCTAGCTCCAACAATATATATTATGCAAATATTTGTGGTCAAAGGACAAACTAATATGAATTCAATGATTTATCGATCGCTATAGTCCCTCTATGCCTACGGAAGGGACTAATAAGTCAAATTTTGGTCATTTTTTGAATTCTTATAAAGAATAATTCGAAGCTTGGTTGTTTGATATTTGATGACTTATTCAATCAACCAATATGCATTTTATGGTTCCTTTGAATATCTATTAACATCACTGGGAATACAAACTAAAATGGACATTCCACTTGTAATTCATATCAACGATACATGATTAGAAAGGTAATGACTTTTAAAAAAAAGTATTCATCGTATTTTATTTGAATGGGAAGTGTTTTTAGTGTCTCGATATTTATGATGTAAGATGGCTTTATGATTTGCCGTAATGTAAAATAATATTAGTTAGTATATATTTATTATGTATATCTCTATAAACATTAGTAGTTAAATGGATGTGAGGGGTTCCTTGTCCTACAAACATGGACTCTCATACATCAATTTGATTTCTGGCTTCGTTGTGACCTTAAAAATAAATTATTATTATTATTATTATTTTAATTTCATATTTATTAAGTATTAAAAAAGATCAAATCTCTTTAAATATAAAATGTATTATCATTTAAAATGAATTTGTGTTGTATTTAATCTTATTCAATTTTATAAAATTGAAAACTCACAACTTATAAAGAATATGTAAAAATGCAATTTTGATGTTTTTTTTTTTTAATTAAAAGCTATTACTAAATATTTATATTATATCATAGAAAATTTACAACAGTGTCTGGTAGGGATCTGCCACAAGGGAAACCAAAACACTTTCCAATAGAGAATAACCATAATTTTTCATGACCATCTTATTAGAGTTTTGTAACCAAAATTTACAAAAAGAGACTATGAACTTGGGTAAACTGTTTATGATTATCAATGCTCTAAAAATAAAACTAAGAGAGACAGGATAAAACAAACATCAAGCATGAGGAGAGTGAGGTCCATCCTCTTTGAAAGATTCAACCCACATGTTAGTCTCCATGCTCTGGTCATGAGCAGTCTCAATAGAATGAGGGTCCCCATTTAGGATAATGGGGTTTTCCCGAGTACCCTCTCATCGTGATGGAGTCTTCTACTGCTTGAACATGCCTTCATCCTCCTTAACATATGAGACCAAGATACCAATACTAAAAACCACCTTGCATGTGGCCTCGAATTTTCCTTTGAAAATTCAAATTGTGTGGAGAATATCCTAGAGTTTCCCCCTTGTGTTACCCAAAGCTTGGGAAATTCATTTTTTTTTACTAGCCAATATGTCTCTTCCAGTTTGAAAAACTTGGTCCTCCTAGTTATTGAATAAACTGGGTCTTTAACCCAACCCTCAACTTCCTACAGGATCTAGTCCTTCGAGAGGATTTGTTTCTTGGCTCGAACTTCATTTTATACCGTCCTCTACCTCCCTCTTGGCCTTTGCTATGACTTTTCCCTTAAACAAATTCTTCACTTCACAGGAATCCTCTAGAACTCTAGAAAATAACAGTGAATCCTTTCAGGTTGAGGGTACTTTTTTCATTTGCCAAACCTTCATTTTATGTGCCCCCACACTCTGTTACGAGGGAAAATCTCTCTATGGCCAAGGGTAAACCACAACATACAGGTATGACTGCAGAAATCAACTCAATTCCAACATATGCTATATGAACTAATGTGAAAGATAAGAAAGATGCCTACCTCGATCCAACATTTGATGGTGTTCCACCATTGAGCACTTCGACCCAAATCTTTATACCTGCAATAAGTTCTTAACAAACGAGCAGAGCAAGTATATAGTGATGATATAAAGGGGTTAGCACATTATATAGCACAATCCATCAATAGACATTACAAACATGCCCATGGATAATAATCATACATTTTCAATATACCAATAGGACGGGAAAGGAATATTTCTATTAATAATTGATCAGTAGAAGTGACAACATTACAGACTTTTGTTTCGGCACAGTTTGAAACCAAGAAACCAAGTTCCTTCCAACTGGGCCTCCACCACTTCAATCCTCCACCAAAGGCAAGCTCATAAGAGAGAGTCAATGAGGTGCTCTCAAAAATAAGGAAAGAGATTGGGGGCTTAACACTATGTTCAGACTTGAGGCACAAAGGGATGCAGACTCAATATGAAGTAATTTCTCTAGAGTAACTTTGCTCTCAAAGTTGAATGCTTTCTCCTCTTTTCCATAGCTCAAAATTGTACTTTTATAGCCTTCAGAATGCAACTGAAGGGCTGAGTCAGAACGTTTCCAGTATGTGGAAGGCCAAGGATCATAGATCTTCTGTCATGACATGGAAACCTGACCTCATTTTTGTATTTTCTGGCACAAATCCCGATGTACACGGGCTATAGTGGAACAACCAACGTATACACATATTGCATAGCTGATAGGGAGTATATATGTGGAAAAATGTATATTTTTGGCTCTGGATTCATAAAAAAGGGATGACAAGTCTGCATAGGGAAATGGAAAAAGACCCTCTGTGAAAGATAGCAATGGTGAGGAAAATCTCTCTATAATAGATGCCCCCTAATGTGTGGGATCAGAGGAGTATTTGCGATGGCAGAAATACATTATAAATAACCCAGAAGTGGAGTGGTAGAGAACCAGCTGGATGAACTCAATTGCTTATTACATTATGTATTGACTTTGCATACATGGCTGCTAAGAATACAATGCAGATCCATGTGAAAAATATACCAAACAAGTGTTCATGGCCATGAATAGGCAAATACGAATGTGGTTGCATGCCAAAAGTTGTCATAGTCATGAACAAGGCCCAGTGAAACCAGTCTCAAAATCAATCTGAAGATATCTATATACCATGAAGTACAATCTAATCTCCCATGATCACTAAAGTCGAACAAGTGTTGGTCCAATGAAAGAGAAGAAACAAATAAGGAAAGATGCGGCCACATAGTGATGTCTTCAAGTCTTCTACACTATCCGCCAAGGGTGCAAGTCTACATCATGTGAATAAAGGAGTTGAGGTCAAACATAATGAGACATCATTTGCTTACCGATCATTGAGGTATCAAAGCACCAAGTACATTTCTACAAGTGAAAATAAAGGAGTTGGTGTCGAACTCTTGATAAATCCATTGATTAGGAGACATTGATGTATTCCCATATGTCAATGGCAAGAGAGACTGCCACTAATGACTGCAAGCCTCAAGGCACTCACGAAACTCTAGGTCCCATATCCAGAATAAATGAGTTGAATTCGATGGAAAGAGACCCGCTGAAAGGAGAGCATTAAGGCATCTCTCATTGGTCAACACGAGGAACAATGCAGGAGCTTCATGATTTGGTGGAGATCGGACAAAGAACATGTTCACGAACCAATGACCCTGTGCATCTTTTGCGTGTACCAAGTGCAAGCGGTATACGAAAAAGACCCTCTGAATAACAACCAATGATGAAAACTGCTGACAAAGGAGAGGAAACCGCCAATAAGGCTAATGGAAACCAAGACACTGCATGAATCCCAAAGTGTGAATAGATGTCTTGCCGTCGAACACAAGGGAAACCACCCATTCAACGACCAATGATGAAGTGTTGATTGTTGGGTTCAAGGTGACCTACCAATGATGAAAGTAGGGCCAGGGTGCATGATAAGACCATAGTATCATGTGATTCTAAGACAAACTGAGGGTATGGCCGGCATGCAAAGTCAATATTTATGAGGAGTGGCCGACGTAGGTTGATAGAATTCCTTTGAACAAGAGCATGAGACATCGTGGACTCTGACAACATAGACTCAATGATGTGACTATTAGATGCAGGAGGCATCAATCATGTTCTCTATAGGGACTAGAAGAGTAACCAGTCGATAGAGAAAACTCTGTAACTAGATTAGCTTCCTAAGGCCATGCTAAACCCAAAATTATGATGACGCAAGGACTCAATAACTTTGTGCTTTGTTCAAAGGTGACACGACTTCTGCCAATTACAATATAGTACTCCCTTCCCACCCATCTTTTTTTATTTTTTTCATAACAAATGAATGTTATGATATAGAGGAGAGAACGAGTGTCACAAGTAAGAAAAACTAGTTCCAGCAGTGGACCGTACCTATGCTCAATGCAGGGGAATGCATGCGAGAGATGGACACTCGGGGTGATGTTCCCTCCATGGTATAGGGTGTAAAATTGTGAAGGATATAAACAAGGCTCTGCTTGGTTGAGGATTCAAAAACTGCTTAGGCAACGGTTTATAATGCAAAGTGAGAACTGACTAAAGGCTCAATACTGCAAGCGAAGGCATGAGATGCATCACAACTTAACGCCAAAAAATTTCCTTTTTTATGTATTTTAGTCTACTTGGTGTGAAAAAGGGGTAAACTTGTGCCAAATAAATGTCTTTTCAAATCCAATTTACGAGTGTGAAAAAGACAAGTTCACTCGATAATCTTTTCTATTTTTGATAACGAGTCGGAAAAGAGCTTAACTAAGACTCATGACCTTTCAAATCCAATTTTAACGAGTGTGAAAGGGACAAATCACTCGGCAATCTTTTCAATTTTTTAGATGAGTCGGAAAAGAGATTAATTAAGACTCGTTTTTCTGTCTTAATCAACATGTAAAGGGGAAGGCCAAGGCTCCCGTCTCGGTCTTCTGCGGAAAGTTAGTATCTCACAGATAGCTGACAAAAGCTTGGGAAAACCCAAGGCTCTCCAAGTCGAGGACGAGAAAGTGCTAACAGAGGATACAGTCTCTTTGATGGTTTGAATAATATCTCTTAATGGAAAAGACATAGAGGGGGGAATGGGATGACCCATTAGATTGTTCCAATCAAAGGGAACTTTGTCAGGACTTGGAGGAAGAACATTCTGGGAAAGAATAAATTTCTCTCGTTCAGAAGGGGGAGGATTTGAAATATTGATGACATGACTGAAAGGTGCAACATTCTATTCAGGGAGAGTAGGGTTGACCAGATATTGCACTGGTGTGGCCACTTTTTCAATTATAGGTTGAAGAGGATGCATAGTAATGGGGGCAAGAGATGCTTCCCCCTCGACAAAGGCGGTGGGTTCGAGAGAAGATTGCATCGATGGAACCATCGAGACAATCAAAGGAGAAGTGGTGTGAGGAGAAACCATGGAGACCTCATAATCCGAAAGGCTCTTGGGTGAGCCCCATGCTTCTAGTATCCCAGCAGTAACCGCGCACAAACGTGTTAGGTGAATTCCTTCGCAAGTCCTACAAAGGAATTTAGGTTTACGTCTGAGACGTCTAGGCTTCTCAATGTAACTAGCAGGGGAAAGAGAGTCGTCTCATGTATGATGAATAGAGGTGGGAGACGTGACACGGTTATGATTTGGGGTAAAAATAATGGTACCCCCAACATAATTGGTAGAGGTTGGGGGCAAGTTGTTGACATAGTTTGGAGAAAAAGTTGACCCATCTCCCACATGACTGACAGAGGTTGGTGATGGAGCATCAGTATGACTGATAGTGACTAAGCTGGTGATATATTGTGGCATTTGATTCCAAGGTCCAAGGAAAGATTGATTCTAAAAAATTGCAAGCTAGGCAGGATCTTGGTGTACCCCTTGCCCCAGCCCAGAAAATTGTTGGTTCACGCCAAAATGGTCCGAAGAGGTTTGGATGGGCATCGTCACTGAGGTCTGTGACGAGACTGAGGTGGGATAAGGATCATTCAAGTGAGGATATATGTTTCTTCCTTGTGAAGGGGTCCCATAAAGAGGGTATCCCAAA
Source organism: Picea engelmannii (assembly GCA_009831015.1). Taxonomy (NCBI): domain Eukaryota; kingdom Viridiplantae; phylum Streptophyta; class Pinopsida; order Pinales; family Pinaceae; genus Picea; species Picea engelmannii. The sequence continues at coordinate 2,527,447 of ML777530.1, read as the reverse complement.
CCGTAAAATTGATTCTCCCCATATGAAAGACTTGGCGGTACTTGAGGACCTGTCATGGAAAAAGTGTTCGAAGAAACGGCTATGGTAGATGAAAGATACATGGGCAGGTTGTAATAGGTGGAATAAGCACCCATCTGAGTACTAGCTCCTGAAGGAGCATAGCTAGAGTTCGATCTATAAAGTGGAAGGTTCCAACCTGATCCGAATTATTTTCAGCACGAAATGAGAGTGGAGATATAACACATGAATATTTAGAGGTATTGCAAGAGAGACAACAATATAACAGAGATATAGCGAAAATAACAAGAGTCACAAATATACAGTAATACATGATTTCTATTAATGAAATAAATGTACAGAGACTGTAAAATACAGAGTGAAAGACTCCTTAGAATGGTGGTAGCTTATCTCTGAGAAGAGATGTGACGGCTACTCGCATCCGTGAGAAGATGATTACAGTGAGGCTCTGAAGGCCCTTTTACAATAAACGGGAATGCCAAAAGTCTTAGACATCCAAAAACCTAAACCTAGGAGATGAAGCGCCAAAAGTCATGTGGGCCCCGTTTGGGTAAGTTAGTACATCAACTTCCCGAGGTCGCAACTTTTGCATACGATCTCCATTTTAGGCGTATGATAGCTCGTTGGAAAGATCTATTCGAGGCCTACAATGATCGAGACAAAATAGCATCATAAATTCAATTTTGCGAGAGCAACATACCCAAAAAAACATCGTTTAGGGCCTCAAAATGGCCCCAGAAGTTCAGGACCTAAAAAAACTGCTAAAAATAGTAAATTACCAAAATTGCTAGAAACATGTTTTGGGCCAGTTGGAAAAGGTGGGTGGCCACCGATATCCACCTGGATCACAACCTCCCATGGGGGCACGACTCATATCAAACGATGAAGTAGGAATCAAAGCCATGGTGCCCCCGGATCCAAGGTTAGGATTTATGTATGTGTGCCTGGGATAGGATTGCACAGGGGAAGGCATACCAACAAAAAAATGACTAGGGACCCAAGGTGTGGACTGAGCATTGTAGTTCTACATACCATTGTAAAAGGTGGAAGGGTCTGTCCCCATGAAATGAGCAGGAATCATGGAGTGGGTAGAAGTGAATGAGGGAGAAAAAGAAACTCCACTGTCCATACTGATGAAATCCCAAAAAAACAAGACTCCTAAGGTCAACTAGTAGTCAAAGAGCATACTAAAAATTCAAACGACCGATATGCATGCAAACGGGCTAAAGTGGTTGAGTGGGCTCCCTCGCTAAAGAAGGTACATCTCGTCCAAGAGGGACTTGAGACTCCCTGCTAAATTTTGGAGGTAACAGAATTAGTTATAGGGGCCCTCGTGGGCTTAACAACCATTCGGTCAGATCCCACCAGAGAGGTAATCCTCCATAAAGGCTATGTGATTTTCGACCCCTATCTGACCTAGGGTACAAGTAGAATAACCCCTGAAAATAACCTATGAGATACCTAAGTCAAGCAACTAATAAACCATTGTATAACCGATGCACAGGTGAGGAGTCGTAAGTCCGGATCACCATATGGGCAGGGTAGCATATCCCAAAACCTTGAAAGAACCGGATATTACAGAGGTATGGGTATTAGTAAGATCCCCAAATATGAATAAATCCACAGAAATATCTCTGACACTAGGTGAGTATCCAGGGGTTATCCATTCAACTAACTTCGTCCGACCTCGTGATTAACTCCGGTGTGAGCTGAGCCTCCTGATATTACCAATTATACAATGGGCTTCTCAACTCCCTGTCTCAGACACATATGTTGATGTAATTTCCTTGGAGAAGTTTACTCACAAAATCCTATTCCAAGGCACTAAATCCTAGACTAGTTTGTGCACCCTAAAAAATAAAATCGTGACTAATCAATTTTAGTTTAAAGCGTAAATTTTATTGGTCGTGATTACTCAAAAAGGTATGGAGGAGAAACTCATGATGTTATGACTCTGCAAGAAAATGAATATGAATATAATGCAAAGTCTATCTTTAACTTTTCAATGAATGATATGCTAATAAAAGCAGTGCAATTTTCAATTTCAACTCTGCAATTTAGAAGTAAAATGCAATCTTTCGCTAAATGAACTAAGCTAATGATAAAGGCTCAAAGACAAAAATGTTAACCAATGCAAAATGCCTATTTTTTTATATTTTCAATATATTAAAGAGAAAATGCATGGACTGTAAAGAAACCTGATATATAAATTCTACCGTGTATAAATGAAATAACTCAAGCAGAATACCAAGAAGCCAAGCAAATAGCCTAGGGTTCAAGGACAACAAGGATGAAAAACAAAGAGAAAGACTAGGCCCAAAAATTCAACACCCAACAGGTTTCCTGTCAACCTAGAGAAACTCAACATGCACTACAAAGGCCTAAGAAAGATCAACAATCCTCAAAACTCACCCAACAATCACTAAACCAAGCAAACAAGCAAAGGGAAGTGGTATACGAGACTATTCAGGAGAACAGGGCATATATACGCATCCTACAGTGAGACAACAAGCGTGTATATGCAATTGTCTGGGAAAAAGGAGCATATATGCTTTAAAACAAGGCCAGGAAAAGGCAAGAAGGCTGAAAACTCAGGCCCAAAGTGAACATAATATGTCAAGTAGTGATACGACAAGAAACAAAAAGGAAAAAGAGCAGTGCAGGAAGAAAAAGTACTTCAACCCTTAGAAGGAAGATCTCTCCCTAGTGGAATCGCCAATTCTGTTACGACGGAAAAACTCTCTATGGCCAAGGGTAAACCACAACAGACAGGTATGATTGCAGAAATCAACTCAATTCCAACATATGCTATATGAACTAATGTGCAAGATAAGAAAGAGGCCTACCTCAATCCAACGTTTGATGGTGTTCCACCGTTGAGCACTTCGACCTAAAGATTTATACCTGCAATAAGTTCTTAACAAATGAGCAGAGCAAGTATATAGTGATGATATAAAGGGGTTAGCACATTAGATAGCATAATCCATCAATAAAAATTACAAACATGCCCATGGATAATAATCATACATTTGCAATATACCAATATGATGGGAAAGGAGTATTTCTATTAATAATTGATCAGTAGAAGTGACAACATTACAGACTTCCGTGTCGGCATGGTTCGAAACCAAGTTCCTTCCAACTGGGCCTCCACCACTTAAATCCTCCACCAAAGGCAAGCTCATAAGAGAGAGTCAATGAGGTGCTCTCAACAATAGGGAAAGAGCTTGGGGGTTGAACACTATGTTTAGACTTGAGGGACAAAGGGATGTAGACTCAATATGAAGTAATTTCTCCAGAGTAACTTTGCTCTCAAAGTTGAATGCTTTATCCTCTTTTCCATAGCTCGAAATTGTGTTTTTACAGCCTTCAGAATGCAACTGAAGGGCTGAGTTAAAACGTTTCCAGTATGTGGAAGGCCAAGGATCAGAGATCTTATGTCAAGACATGGAAACCCGACCTCATTTTTGTATTTTCTGGCACAAATCCCGATGTACGTGGGATGTAGTGGAGCAGCCAACGTATACGCATCTTGCATAGCTAATAGGGAGCATATATGTGGAAAAATGAATATTTTTGGCTCTGGATTCATCAAAAAGGGATGACAAGTCTGCATAGGGAAATGTAAAAAGGCCCTTTGTGCAAGATAACAATGGTGAGGCAAATCTTGCTATAACACACTCTTACCCGAGTTGCGCACCATACTATCATGAGCTAACCCTTAGCCAAAATGCTAGAACAACCATTAGGGTCATGGTCTATAGCCTCAGAGGGAAGAAAAGAGGTGAGATACCAACTAGGGGAGTAACAACACACTGAAACTTGTTTTCTAAGTGGAAACAAAACTAAAACCTCTCTTAAACACCACACTCCAAAATAGAACAAAATCCTATGCCAATCTCTACTAAAGGCTGAGAAATGAAAGAGGTCAGCTACCTAGAACTAACACCAGAAAGGGACCAAGGGGGATCCATCTTCTATCACATTCTCATTCTTGTTGAAACTCCATCAATCATCCCAAATTTAAGAAAGTTGGCTCCCAAGGACCTCTAGAGAGAAATTTTCACCCATACACAACCATTATTGCTCCAAAACCTTCCCCCTCCTGCCACTTTCTGCTATCATCTTTTCCCCTATTGCTATTATTCAAGAAGTTTATTTTGAGAGAAAATCCACTGGTCGCATCGGTGTACCCAAGACCCTTCATCTCTATGGCTTGCATCATGTTTTCAAAAGGTTGGAGAGAGGACCGTCCTCCCCCCTGCCTCCTATCCTTAGTCCCTTGCCAACACTCGTACCTCCCAGATGCACTAGACTAAACGGGTCATTGTATATAGGGGAGGTGGATGTCTAATGGTCCATTCGTATCCCACTTGTTAACACCTCATCTGGGTGTACAATTTTGATTGTTATTAAGATATTTATATTTGTATTATAACAATATTTATGTGTAAATATCACATTTATAATATATTTATTTATATGTGTCTCTATATAGTAGTTTTTATATGTAATGAGTGGACAAACGCAACCCTTCAAATAGTTTTTTTTTAGTTATTTAGGTCATCTTAAAATGTGGCAAAGTTCCATGTTCAAAGTTCCCATTAATTAGGTGGAACTGAATCAATTAAAATTGTAACTTCCAATAAATTTTGTGGAAAAAAGATTGAGTTTGTTTACTCCATTTTTCTATTAGACCAATCCATATTAAATTTTCCTCTTTCATATATACATATATTTTATTTTTGTTTATATTTGCATTTTTTAACATATAATATTTTTATTATAATATAATTAAAATAAGTTAATTTGTTTTTTAATTTTGTTTTTAAATTATATATTCAAACATATTTTTTTCATTGTGAATCTTTGATTAAATTGAATTTTTTATTATTTAAATCAAAACATTTAAAAAAATAAAATGAAGTGAAAGTGGAAAAACTTAATATAATTCAGTGAGGATATCTATGGTTAAGTGGTATCCACCAATGTAAGATAAATCATCATCATTATTCAAGGAAAGCCACACCATATCAAATGACAAGTTAGTAGTTTGTAAAGGAATAAACCTCCCTCCTAGATGCCCTGAGATCTTGGACCATTAACTTGTTTCCTTACATTTTGATTAAGGTATTTTATCACCTGTGATATTGGGTCAGGATCATAGCAGAGCAAGACTAAGTGGCAGAGATAAATATCTCCCCTCAAACACAAGCACACAAAGGATAAAGAAACCAACTACTTAATTAGGAGTAGGTAGGGATGGATAAGAGAGAAGGACAACACCGTATTCTCCCATTTGATGTTGATCCCTGTTGGATCATGTTGTCATTGATGCCAAAGGATTGATGTCAAAGGTCAATTGATTGAATCATGTCAAAGGTCAATTGATTGATGTCAAAGGATTGATGTCAAAGGAACAATGTCTTGTCATAGTATATTGATGAAGTATGTATTGTCAATGGATTGATCAATGTGTTGCATATATGAATATGGATCGATGTGTTGTCATTGATGGTTTGATGCATTCATGTATTGATCATTGGATCACGTGATCATGCATGGAATCAATGACAAAGGGACAATGTCATAGTAATGTATTGTCACGGATTATTCCAGTTGGATTGATGTAAAGATGACTCATTATTGTCTTGTCATGGTTGATAGGAAGTAAAAATGGATGAACTCCAAAGTGGTCCCCTGATGGTGAAATCCCTCACAGGAAGATGCTTTACGGTTGAGTTATCCTAGTAGTATGGTTAGAGAATCCATGCTTAATTGTAGAATAATGAGATTAAGATCAATGAATTTTTCAGTGAAACTATCCTAGATGGATAGTGCTTGTCATGCCATTTCTGGTGGTATGTGGAACGTCACATAACTCCTCACGGTTTGAGATTTATGGCCTTACGAAGTTGGAGGACCCTCATATGTTGGCTAGAAGCCCAAAAAAGTCAAAGAAATCAAAGTGATTACAAAAAAGAATTTATTTAAATAATAAAATGAAGTGATAAATTCAAAGAGGATTATTTAAATAATAAAGTAAATGGAGAACTTTCTAATTATGGAAAGTGGTTATAAGAGGGTTAACCTAAAATGATAAAAGTGGGTTAAGTGGTCAAGTGACTATTGGATATATGAACAAGTGGAAAATTGGGAAAAGTTGGACATAGGTGACTATGTGGAAAAAGTGGCTATGTGGTCAAAGTGGCCAAGAAGATGCTTCTAAGGAAGCTACTTGGAGAGTATAAATAAGAGGCAAGGGTCTCTTGTGAAAAATATCTCTTGAACATATATTGAATATATATTTTGAGAGAGAGATTGATTGGAGAATCTCATGGATGCATCAAAGTTTCTGTAAGTTTGAGATATTGATGACGAAAGTTTCGGAAGTTCAGAAACCCTAGTTTCTGAAGGATTACGCTAGCAACAGTGGGCTAGAGAGCGTACATACGTGGGCTGTAGTGAGCTAGAGCACATACACACATGGGTTGAAGGAGGACAAAGCATGTGCAGTTGGAGGAAGTCATGAAGACTTGAGTGTGAGTTGATGCTAGGTTCTTGAAGTCTGAAGCAAGTTCCAAATCTGCATTCTATGAGTTCAGATCTGCCATAAAAGTTCTAGTATGGTTACATAGTTGTCTTAATGGATACTCTTGCTTATTGTATGGTGAATTCTTAAGGCATTCTTGGTATGGATGTTGTGATATGGTTTGTGTTGGTTAATTGATAAAGTGCGAAACACTCTTATGTTTCAGTACTAATATGGTTTCCATAGTATATTGGTTTCTTATACATGATTGAGTAGCATTCATATTGTATGGTTGAGGAGCATGAGTAAGTTGTTGGAGAGAATAGATGTGTTGAGATTGGTTATGGTACATATTGGAAAGTAAAAGACAAAAGTGGATGTGACTGAAGGATGTAGAATATTTGAGTTTTTCATGGAAGGAAAACCCTAATTGTTCAGAAGGCACATGTAGGCTGCAGTACAAATATCCCACATACATATGCGAGTTGTACTACTAGTAGGGTGTGTACACACGCATGTTGCACTACTGACAAGTCGTGTACTTGTTGACATATTGGTATCTGTTGAGGATTGATTCCTCTTCTCATTTGGTTATGATTTGTGTAAGCTGAGTCTTGCATTACAGACTTGGTGCTCTTGTGGAGTTGTAACTCTATTCAGTTGTTGTTGATAACCAAAGAATTGTAGTTCGTAATAAAAAGGAAAATTGTACATATATATTTTGTTCTTTATGTTCCTTGTGGTGATTACTTATTGATGATATATGTTGTTGTTACATGTTGTTGATATATGTTCACATTTAACTGGTTATAAATGACAGTAATACGTTATGAGTAAATGGTGATTGCTAACTAAGGAGTTCTGTGAAGGGAAGTTGAAAAATATCCCTACACTAATTCAGATCCCTTCTTAGTGTGGTCGGTGTGTCCAACAATTGGTATCAGAGCAGACCTTCACTAAATCCTTAACAAGCTTGGAGGAGATCCATGGAAACACAAATGGATGATGAAGTTCCAATCCTTGATGAAAAGAATTATTCAGCATGGAGAATAGAAATGAAAGTGCTCTTGAAAGAAAACAGAGCAGGTGTTTCAAAAGAAACTATAGGTGGATTAGTTCCCTTGAAGAACAAGTCAAAGTTTGCAACTCAAAAGGAAGAAAAGAAGAATGATGTATTGGCTCTAAAGACCATTTTCAATGGACTCTCAAGTTCTATCAAAGAAAGCATGGGACAATGCACTTCCACCAAGGATCTATGGCTAAGGATAGAGAAGACATACCAAAGAAAAAAGGAAGACCTTGAAGACAATTCCATCAAGATCAATGAAGGTAAAGAATCTCCAAAATCCCCTGATTGCAATATTTCAAAAGGTGATAACAAAGAAGACAACCAATATGAATATTTCTCATATTGAATCTTCCCAGCATTAATATGTTGCTCGATTGTATATTGAAAACCGTAGAAGCGCTATGCATCTAGGGTTTAGACAACCATAGCCGCCGCGACCTGAGCCCCGAAGATGACAGCCCCGTAGGGGCCCCTGAATTGCAGGGAGGGGGCGCCGTCCGGCGTCACCTATAGCCAAATCATTGCCAACGAAGACCCTGGAATAGGAACGAAGAGGCCGACCTTCGAACCGCCTCCAGACATGCGTGCGCAGCTCCTGGAGGAGGGAACCTTCAAAGATCGGGAAATGGACATCGATTCAGTCAAGGAAAAGATCCCTGCAAATGTTTCAGTCCCATGGGTGCCAGGGAAATGCATCCCACAGGCACCACAAGCCCCAAAATACGTGGTTAGCTCACCGCGCATTGAGGAACAGAAACAATACATGCGAGATAATGCCCTAGTAGGGAAGTTTTTAGGGCTTTGGCCCTCTGAGCGTGACTTGGTAAAATGGATACAACATTGGTGGAAACCAAAGGGCCACTATGATCTGTAACTGGGCTCGAAGGGATTTTTCACAATCATCTTCCACAACCTAGAGGATCGGAACCACATCTTCGATGGAGGGCCATACTTATATAACTCGGCTGGACTATTTCTAAGATTTTGGACAGAAAAGTTTAGCCCTGAAAAGGAGGACTTCGCCCATGCGCCGGTATGGATCAGACTGTACTCCCTCCCCCAGGAATTCTGGCTGGAAGAGGTCCTAGTAGGCATCGACAACATCATTGGCATATACGTTAAGTCCTCCGAGGCCACTAAGCAGCGGCGCTACACGTCATATGCACGAATCTGCGTATATCTGAACATAGCTAAGCCGCTCCCGGGCTCCATTACTCTGGAGTATCATGACGAGGACTGGTCCCAAACCATTGATTATGAACACAGTCCCTTCCGATGCAGGAAATGCCACGAACATGGTCACCTTTTCAGAGAGTGCCCACTTAACCTGATCAACAAAGAAGTAAATCCAGAAAGCGGCAAGGATAAGGAAGGATTCGTACAACCAACAGCAAGAAGGAGGCAGGGCAGCAGAAGACAAACGGCCCAGGTAAGTAAGGATACGTATACTAGTAATAAGTTTGCAATTTTACAAGATCAATCAGAAACCCCGACAAACCCTACAAATCTGAATGCACCACTCCCGAACAATGAACCCCAAGCCGTGAGCCACGGTCTTGAGCGGCCCCAAAAGAACAAGGAAGCGGACCTCACACCCCCAGGCTTGGTCCGGGAGACGCCAGGCTCCCAGGAGATAGAAGATGGAGATGAGGACATGGAGCTGGAGGAACAAGACCTCGCTGGAGTGGATCTGGATCACCTTGAGCATGCCTACAGGCACCAGAAACTTTACACCATACCCAGGGATCAACTGAGGAAAGTGCACAAGGTCTTTCTCAATTCCTCTGCAGGATCGTCAGCCCGAGCTAGCAAAGCCCTAGGAATCCTGGGAAGTCAGACAGAAAACCCAAATAAAGGCCAAAAAGACGAGAAGAAAAGAGGCAGGAAATCCACAAACAAGCTTATACAGGAAATCGAGAACTTTATGGTAAACTCGGGGCAGATCCACCAGATCTCGGACAGCTTCCCGCCTCTCCACACCCCCCCGTCATCATGAAGATCATATCCTGGAATATCAGAGGCCTTAATGGACGTAGCAAACAAAAAATGCTACGAGAACTGATCATAGTGGAAACTCCAGACGTTGTACTGGTACACGAAACAAAATGTACCTTAGAAGACATAGATCGCCTACTTCCTTATTACTGGAGACAGGGAAGAGCAGTTTCAATAAATTCCATAGGTATGGCTGGAGGAGTTGCTATCCTATGGAATACCAATACTGTACTGATGGAAAACTTTTATACCACCAGATGGTCTATCACAGCAGAGTATAGGCTCATCGGCTATAACAAGCCTGGACATCTAACCAATGTATATGGCCCGGCCAGCCCAAGGGACAAACAAGCTTTCCTCAGAAGCTTGAGATACTTATCCGGCCTAACAGAACATGATAGATGGATCCTTGGCGGGGATTTTAACATCATCTGTAGCCTGGAGGAAAAAAAGGGGGGCTCAAGACGACTGGACCAAGACTCCTGCGACTTCAACAGTTTAATAGATGATCTTCGTCTAATTGATTTGGAGGTCAACAACGACATTCACACCTGGACAAATAGAAGAACGAGGGTGCATCAAATAGCATGCAAACTAGATCACTTCCTCATATCGGAACCTCTGATGATGGATGGTACGGCAATGGAATCTACGATCTTGAATCTCCCTGGATCAGATCACTGGCCCATATGATTATGGATGGATGTTCCAGCCACTCCTGGAAAGAAACCTTTCCGATTTGAACAGTTCTGGCTTGATCACCCGGACTTCCAGGCAAACATCCAGGACTGGTGGAGGCAGGCAGAGATACCACAAGGGTCCAAAATGTATAGATTCCAGCAGAAGCTAAAGAATCTTAAGCAAACGCTTAAATTCTAGAATAAGCAAACTTTCAGCAGCATCTTCGACTCACAAAAACAGTTGTCTAGACAAATGGATGAGATACAACTCCAGATCAGGGAGCAAGGGTTAACAAATGAGCTAAAAGAACAGGAACTCAGAGTAGCCCAACAAATCGAAGATAGAAAGAGACAGAAAGAGATACTGTGGAAGCAGAAATTGCGTATCCAATGGCTCAAGGAAGGGGAACGCAACACCAAGTTCTTCTATCAAACGGTTGTCCAGAGAAGGCACTCCAACAAGATCACGCATCTCATCTCAGATGAAGGAGAAACCCTTCACTCTCATGCTGATTTAGAAACAAACCTGATCAACTATTTTCAAAACCTCCTCACAGAACCCATCCCAGATAGACAGGCAACAATCAACAAGATTACAAGGCATATACCCTCGCTTGTAACTCAGGAGAAAAACACTACTCTGCTCCGACCCTTCACCATTGAAGAGGTAGATAAAGCATTGCAAGATACCCCCAAGTGCAAGGCCCCAGGCCCTGATGGCTTCACAAGCGAATTTTTTCACTACTGCTGGCCAATGATCAGAACAGAGGTCTGGGAAATTCTGGAGGATTCTCGAGTCACAGGAAAAGTCCTTCAAGCTCTCAATGCCACTTTTCTCACCTTAGTTCCCAAAGAGTGCCAGGCACATCAGGCCAAGCAGTACCGACCTATTGCTCTCTGCAATGTGATCTACAAACTCCTTACAAAGGTAATATCCCGGAGACTCAAGCTGATCTTACCAACTATCATTTCCCCGGAGCAATCGAGATATGTTGATGGCAGGCAAATCTTGGATAGCATCATCTTGTCTCATGAAGTAATTCACTCCTTACAGAAAACCAAAACCCCAGGTATGCTCCTCAAATTGGATCTCTCTAAATCCTTTGACAAGATAATCTGGGAGTACATGAGAGCAATGCTCTTGGCTTTTGGTTTCAACCAAACCTGGGTAACCTGCATTTTGAATTTAACCTCCTCAGATTTCTTCTCTCTTCTTATCAATGGTGTACCCTCGAGGCCCTTCTCCCCTTCAAGAGGAATTAGACAGGGATATCCCCTTTCCCCCTTCCTCTTCATTATCTTGGCCGAAGGACTCAACCGCTCCATCCATGCTGCAATAGAAAAAAACCTCCTAACAGGCTTACTCCTACATGGAATTTCGCCCCTATCTCGCATAGCCAGTTTGTGGATGACACGCTCTTAATGGGCAGCCCTACTGTGCAAGAAGCTAGCTCTCTTCAGGAGATTCTCCAAACCTTTTCTGAGGCCTCTGGACTGGACTGTAACAAGGACAAATCCCAAATCTTCTTCTTTAACACGCCTCCTCAGATCCAGCGACACATCTCCGATATACTCGGTTTCAATAGAAGCTCCCTTCCATCCAAATATCTTGGCATTCCTTTGATTGACAACGCGCTATGGAACTCCTCCTGGGAGCACCTTTTATCCTCCTTCTCCAAAAGACTTTCCTCCTAGACCTATAGGGCCCTGAACTTACCAAGTCACCTCATTCTACTCAAAGTTGTTCTACAAGCTCTCCCGATCTATGCTTTCTCTGCGTTGGCTGCCCCAAAGTTCGTCCTCACCACCATCAAAAACTTACAAAGAAACTTTATCTGGCAGGGCCTCAATAAAGAGAAGAAGATAGCTCTAGTTAGCTGGGAAAAACTCTGTCGACCCAAAAAACAAGGAGGATTGGGAATAAGATATCCCTCTATAATGAACAAGGTTCTCAGCGCGAAAATTTGGTGGCGCTGTCTAAAAAACCCAGGCGACCTCTGGGCTAGACTGTGGAGGAATAAATATACCCCCAATACGGCAGAGAAAAACCTAATCAGATGGAATGGATACAACCTGGGCTCTCTAATTTGGACAACGGCCAAGCAGAACAGACAACTGGTCACCCAACATGCTTTCTGGGAGATAGGGAATGGGGAAACGGCTCTGTTCTGGCAAGATTCCTGGCAGCAATGGCCAGCCCTGAGCGCTGAGGAATGGGCCCGTGACATCTGCACCCAAGATACACAGGCAGGCCTGACAAGAGTAGCGGATTACTGGCAGGACAATCCCACAGAGGACACCTGGCGATGCTGGCATTTGGATAGGGAGCGCATTAACCACAGTGAGCAGGTCGATTTGGCACCTTTGCAAGCGGAGATGACTAGAAGGAGAATACCCATAATTGTAGGTGAGGATATTCTTCGATGGGGCTACAGGCCACAGGGCTTCTTTAGTACGCGGGAGGCCTACCAGATAAAAGCTCAGTCGAACCCCCCCTAGATTTGGAAGTCTGGGGAAAAATCTGGAATCTTGAAGATTGGTCGAAAATCACGCTTTTCCTATGGCTGGTCTCTCACTCAAGCATTCTAACCTAGGACAGTCTAATGAAAAGAGGTTTTGTGGGACCCTCCTTATGCATATTGTGTGGAGAGGCCGAGGAAACCATGAATCATCTCCTCAACACTTGCCCTTACACAGCTCAAATCTGGGATCAAGTAGCGATCATCATGCGCACCTCGGATCGCCTCAGAGATAGCATCCTAGAAACCATCACGAATTGGCGAGATCAGGATTTCCATTCCCCCCTCCTCAATCGAATCTGGCAACTTCTACCTGGCTTTATCCTTTGGCAAACTTGGAAAGAAAGAAATAGGAGAATTTTCAGAAACACCTCTCTCCCGTGGCAACAGTGTTGGAGTCAATGCCATCGCAACATCATGAAACTCTCCACCTCAGGAATTGGTCGGATGCAGATTCAGCTTCCTCTCCCTCGGAGCTCACCATACTCCGATACTGGACCCCTCTTCCCACTCTTCAGATTCGCCCCCCTTCATCCACCAGCCTTTCGAGTAGCCCCTCCATCTGGTCCCCTCCTCCAGAGGATTTTGTTAAGCTGAATTTCGACGGAACCTCTAAAGGAAATCCTGGCTCCGCTGGATATGGGGTGGTCTTTCGTAATCACCATGGGCACATCATTGAAATAGTGGCAGGATCCCTGGGACATACTACGAACAATGTAGCAGAACTCTAGGGACTCATCAAGGGAATGCAACTGGCCATCAAAATTAATTATACAAAAGTGATCGTAGAGGGGGACTCTCAAGTCATTATCAGCCTGCTGCGCCGAATCTTAAATGGGGCAAAACCAGACAGTATCTCGCCCAGTTGGAGACTGTCACATGGCTTGCAGATCATCGTCGGTTTACTTAATCCAAATCAGGTCATCATTCCCACACACATCAGAAGGAAGGCAAATCAAGTTGCTGATGAACTTGCTAATTTGGGTGCCAACTGGAGAGAACTAGACCTTCATTGTCTTGCAGGCAGGGATCAAAATCACCCTATCCTCTAGCAAAGTATTTGCAAGGCTGGAATGATAGATGCCTCCCTGGATGGGGTGTCAGCAAGTTCATCGTGGTGGGAGCTGAGTGAAGGTACCGGGCGTCGTGGCATGAAGCCACGTGATGGGCTTGTGCCACAGCCCATCACCCCACCTGAAATTTAAATGGCGTTTATGGCCAAACGAGGGCGCATTTACGCAGAATTCCTTCCCCCTCGCTGCGATTTTGAATGAATTGGTTCACGATGGATTTGGTTCACTTATGTTTGCTGGTTGCAGAGCTCCTCCCTGCGCAGCTTAAGTTTGTTCTGGCGCTTCTCCACTGGAGCACGCTAGCCCCTGCCATTCCCCTCCACCAAGCGACCTTCGTTCTTTCTGCCAGCTGCACAGGGTATCCAATGCCGCGACCAAGAGGCAAACCAAAGCGAGGTTCTCCCTGGAAGCCCCGGAGGCCCCCGATTACACCTCCGGACTCGACCTCTGATGATTCCTCCCCTTGCAATCAGTCTGACTTTAATCCTGTCTCCCTGCGTGTTCCACAGTTCAGTTCCATGGCCATAATTCCGTGAACTCCACTTTCAGTCCTTCGGCTTTTTCCAGACTCCCCTGCTACACCTTCTAGCCCCGTGCCCTCCCATGACCCTCCGGGCGACCTGGACTGTGGCCCTTCTCCACAGGGGGCACCTAAGACAACAGGACCTCACTCCCAGGATTCCTTTGACAGAGAGCAATTCAGGAACAGCCTGTCGGTACTGCACAATATGGTTTTTGAACTCAGGCAGGAGTTAGCGGATTTACACTTTTGTGTACAGGCTACGGACGTAAAGGTGACAAGTTTCCTCCACATTCTCTCGTCCATGCATGCAACCCTGTTCCCGGATCCTGTCGAAGCCGATAAAGATGACGGTCAGGACAACGAGCCAAGCCTAGAAGACATTAGCATGCAGAGGGAGGCGCGCGAATACTACACCGAGGGAGCTGAGCGCAGCAAGGTAGATGACCAGCAGTGGAGCGACGAGACAACGTATATTGAGGAAGAGCCTTGGCCAGGAGACCTTCAAGCCATGCGGACCAGCTACCTACCAGGTGTCTAAGTTTCAAGTGTTTAGGTGTCTAAGTTTTAAGTGTTTAGTTGTCAAGTCCTCTCGGCTTTAGATTATAGATGATAAACAGTATAAATACTCTTACTGGTTCCACTTATGACTAGATGGACTACTGGGTTGGTTGGGCTGGCTGGACTAGTTTCCCCATGGTTGGGGCAGTCCAGTAACTACAACCTGAACATCGTTGTATTTTGCTATCCGGTTTCAGTTTTTGAAAGCTTTTAATATACATACACTCTTATTTACAAAAAAAAAAATATTTCAAAAGGTGATGATGTTGAATATTTCTCTACAAGTGAAGAAGAAAATCTAGAAATAGTTTGTGTAGAGTTAGATGATAGTTATCCCATGGGAGAAGTAGAAGAAGAACTATCAGAGCTTAAAAGGAAAGTTGAATGGGGTCTATTTGAATACAACTATAACCATTTTTACATAGAATATAACTATCTTTCTGAAAACACTAAAAAATTTCTTAAAAAGAATCAAAGGCATATCTTGAAGTTAAAGGAAATGCTCAAGGAACAATAAGAAAGTAAAAAGACTCAATTAGAAGAAAAATAAGAAGAGATCAAAAGACTAAAGAATGAAATAGAAGAACATAAGAAGGTAGATGATGAGATTAACAAAAGTCTTGAAGTTAATGTCCATCTCAAGACCCAAATTGAAGAATCCAAAAGGATAGAGAAACTATTAAAGAATCAAGTAAATGAAAAGGAAGAGTCATGTCATAAGTTGGAGGCTGAAGTTGTTGATCTTAGAAAGAAAGTAGAGAATTCAAACAAATTCTTGAATAGCTCAACAATATTGAATGAGATATTGGATAGTCAAAGATCACGAAATGGTAGATCAGGTCTTGGATACAACAAAGAAGCTACACATGTTGAAGCAAGCACCTCAAAGAAGCATGAGGTAAATCCCTCGTTCTCAAAAGATGGAAATAATGTTGCAAACCAACCATCTACACAAGGCAATGAAACTTTCAAAAGAACAAAGAAAGGAAGACATCAAGAAGCCATATTTACACCTCAAAGAAGAGAGACACCTTCAATATGGACACCAAAGCAAAGGTACAAAAATGTTTTTCATGGTCACTATTACTCATGTAATGAATATGGTCACAAAGCTTTGGAATGTAGATATTCTACAAGGAAAGATAAAGAAATATTTCATAAAACCCTAAGGTGTTGGAGATGTAATAAAGTAGGACACATTGCTACTCACTTCCCATCATGAGATGCTACAGTTGTAGTGGGTTTGGCCACAAATCCCAGGATTACTGGAACACAAGAAGAAAGTCCATGAGAAGTGCTTCAAATAGAATGATTAGAAGAAAACATGAAGTTAGGAAGGGAGACATTTTTGAAAGGATGGAAGCTCAAAGTTCAAGTTCTGAGAAACAGGGACACCTTCAAAAGTGGATAAAGAAGACTGAACAACCAAAGCAAAATGGTAGCCTTAAAGGAATCTCAAGTTTGACATATTCATAAGCATACACAGGTTACAATGGTAACAGTCGTGTACATACACTAGCTAACCTATAAATAGGTCGCGTACATATGCGAGTTGTCTGTATAGAAGGTCGCGTATATGTGGTAAAACCCTTGGGAAAAAGGCTATGCATATGAGTTGCAGCATGGTATGATGGTATAAATCTTTGTTGCAGGGTCTGACATGGTTTGTTGCAGGTTTTCGTGATTACATATTGGCATACATAATTGATGTATGTATGGTGATGGCATAAGGTTGAGTGTTGAAAGACTATCTTGGATGCATGGTACTAACCTTAGAGTTTGGATCGAGACATTTTTCTGTTGAAGAACAATGTTGGTTGTGATAGTGAAGTTATGGCACTTTGGTTATGAGATATATCATGGTGATGCTAGCTAGATATGTCATTGATCTATTGAGGCACAATTCTAGTACATGTATTATTGGATGCTTAGTATTTTCTGTAGTGAATAGAGGTTGAGGAAGACCTGTTAGGGTACATGGCTAGTACATATTTGAGTTCCATTGATATATCTTATGATGTATTGCTAGAGGAATATTTGTTGGATATCTTGGTGCATGAATTTGGCATGTGGTTGAGCTACATATTGGGACATGTAGTTGATGAGTTGATGAAGTGGTCATGTTGTACATCATTGAAGAGTCATAGCTTGATCTATAGTTGATGCACTTGATTGGTACAAGTGGTGATACATGATTAGTGCAATGTTGATACACTCATAGATGGAATATGTTTGTGGATGGAAGTACTTGGCTAAAGTAGACCATTGGTATTACTTGTTTTGCATATACTTTGATTCGTGATGTATGGTATGATATAGTTAAGACACTTGATTGATTGAGATACATGGTTGTGGCACTTGGTTCATGGTGGAGGCATATCATGAGTGATATGACACTTGTTTGAGGCACATGGTTGGCATGTTGGTAGAGGCATATGGTTGATACACTCCATTGATGATATCTTATGACATATTGTATGGTATTGATGTAAATGGTTGATGTACATGGGTGTTGTGCATGGTGGGCACACAATATGGCACATGATGTACTTGATTGATTCTTTGTTCATGATTCTCTATTCATGTTGACATATAGTTTTCTTCATGATGTATGGTATGGCATGAGTTTGATGCCTAGATAGGTCCAATGATCATCATAGGAAGAACAGATCATTCTTGAGCAGTTGATCTATGTTCCGGTTAAGCAATAACATTTGCAGCAAAATCATATTGGAGTGGTAGCATATTGTTCATATTGCAGAGAAGATAGGGGGACACATAACCATAGGGGGATTCATTCTTCTTCACATGATTCCACGAGGAGATATTTGTCAGATGCAAAGATAAATCCTTGGAAAAATGATCCCCATACTTGGATAAAGAGAACATAGGCATAGTTCTAGGGGGAGCGATAGTCATAGGGGGAAAATGAACGATATATCTTAAACATTACATCAGAGTGATATCCCTTGTTCAAAAGGGGAGATATTATTCAGAGGAATATCAAGGTATCCAAGCAAGGGGAGCAGCCCCAAGGGGAGTTCATGTAGGGGAAGGAGCCCCAAGGAGAGAACTACCCTTTTCCATTGATGTCAAATGGGGAGAGATAGTCACATTGATGTGATTGAGATGACTATTGATGAAGAGCAATGCCATGTCTACATGTTTCCATCAATTATTGGTGTTGACATCAATGTTGGTATTACCATCAATGCCAAAGGGGTATATTGTTGGATCATGTTGTCATTGATGCCAAAGGATTGATGTCAAAGGTCAATTGATTGATGTCAAAGGAACAATGTCTTTTCATAGTATATTGATGAAGTATGTATTGTCAATGGATTGATCAATGTGTTGCATAGATGAAGATGGATCGATGTGTTGTCATTGATGGTTTGATGCATTCAAGTATTGATCGTTGGATCATGTGATCATGCATGGAATCAATGACAAAGGGGCAATGTCATAGTAATGTATTGTCATGGGTTATTCTAGTTGGATTGATGTAAAGATGACTCATTATTGTCTTGTCATGGTTTGTAGGAAGTACAAATGGATGAACTCCAAAGTGGTCCCCTAAGCCCTTATGGTGAAATCCCTCACTGGAAGACGCTTTGCAGTTGAGTTATCCTAGTAGTATGGTTAGAGAACCCATGCTTAATTGTGGAATAATGAGATCAAGATCAATGAATTTGTCAGTGAAACTATCCTAGATGGATAATTTTTGTCATTCCATTTTCGGTGATATGTGGAACGTCACATAACTCCTCACGGTTTGAGAGTTATGGTCTTACAAAGTTGGAGGACCCTCATATGTTGGCTAGAAGCCCCCAAAATTGAAAGAAGTCAAATTTCTTACAAAGAAGAAATTATTTAAATAGTAAAATGAATTGATAAAGTCAAAGATGATTATTTAAATAATAAAGTAAATGGAGAACTTTCTAATTATGGAAAGTGGTTATAAGAGGGTTAACCCTAAAATGAGGAAAGTGGGTTAAGTGGTCAAGTGGCTATTGGCTATATGGACAAGTGGAAAATTGGGCAAAGTTGGACATAGGTGACTATGTGGAGAAAGTGGCCAATAATATGCGTCTAAGGAAGCTACTTGGAGAGTATAAATAAGAGGCAAGGTTCTCTTGTGAAAAATATCTCATGAGTATATATTGAAGATTTATTATGAGAGAGAGATTGATTGGAGAATCTCATGGACGCATCAAAGTTTCCTTAAGTCTGAGATCTTGATGATGAAAGTTTCGGAAATTCAGAAACCATAGTTTCTGAAGGAGTACGTGAGCAACAGTGGGCCAGAGAGCATACATACGCAAGCTTCCATGAGCCAGAGTGTGTACACATGCAGGATGAAGGAGGACATAGTGCATACAGTTGGAGAAATTCATGAAGACTTGAATGTGAGATGATGCCAGGTTCTTGAATTCTAAAGCAAGTTCCAGATCTGCATTGTATGGGTTCATATATGCCATAAAAGTTCTGGTATGGTTACATAGTTGTCTTGATGGATACTCTTGTTTATTGTATGGTGAATGCTTAAGGCATTCTTGGTATGGTTTTTGTGATATGGTTTGTGTTGGTTGATTAATAGAGTGAGCAACACTCTTATGTTTCAGTACTGATATGGTTGCCATAGTATACTGGTTTCTTATACATGATTGAGTAGCATTCATATTGTATGGTTGATGAGCATGAGTAAGTTGTTGGAGAGCATAGATGTGTTGAGATTGGTTATGGTACAGATTGGACAGTAAAACACAGAAGTGGATGTGACTGAAGGATGTAGAAGATCTAAGTTTTTCATGGAAGGAAAACCCTAATTGTTCATAACGCACATGGAAGCTACAGTACCAATAGGTCACGTACATAACCGAGTTGTACTACTAGTAGGGCGCGTACATGTTGCGCTACTGACATGTCGCGTACCGGTTGATATATTGGTATCTATTGAGGATTTATTCCTCTTCTCACTTGGTGTTGAATTGCGTAAGCTAAGTCTTTCATTACAGAGATGGTGCTCTTGTGGAGTTGTAACTCTATTCATTTGTTGTTGATAACCCAAGGATTGTAGTCCGTAATAAAAAGGAAAATTGTACATATATCTTGTGTTCTTTGTGTTCCTTGTGGTGATGACTTATTGACGATATATGTTTTTGTTACATGTTGTTGATATATGTTCACATTTAACTGGTTATAAATGATAGTAATAAGTGATGAGTAAATGGTCATAGCTAACTAAGGAGTTCTGTGAAGGGAAGTTGAAAAAGAGCCCTACATTGATTCACCTCCCCTCTCACTATGGTCGGTGTGTCCAACAATCCCAACCTCCAATTTGTTGAAGAACTCCTGGTCTTCTACTCAAACCAACCTATAAGAAAGACACAAAACAAGTGTTGCTACGAGGGTAATTATCTCATCAAAAGCATGTGCATGTTAGAAATTAGATTCAAAGTAAGTGTATAGATAAACATACAATGAAGACTATAAATGAGGGAAAACAAACTCTTTATTAACAGTAAGAGGAAAAGTTACAACCTTGTCCTACTTTCAACACCATCTTGATGCCCATTATCTTGGCTCCTCCATGAATCCTCGAGCATCAACTCAACCAAAGAAAACTTCCTTCAATGACTCAAGTACGGATGGTGAGACACCCTATAGTTATATAAGCTGAGAAATAAATGATGGAAAAGGAGTTTCCAAACTAGAGGGGATGTTGCTTAGAGAATTATAGGTAAGGGGGGCTTGCTAGATGTTGACAACATAAATTTGCATGAAAGGAATTGACCTCTCCTTATCCCTCAATGATTGTTTTATATCATCCCAAAGAGGTTTGGGGAGTTGTATTTTGTTGTGTATGGGCAAGGGTCATTGGGAAACGAGCCTAATCGAAAAACCCTCCCAAAAACACATAATTATTTTATTTTTCACCAAAAATGAGGGCATCTGCAGGTTGTAGTGGCGAAAGGTGCAGATGTCCACGTGTTGCACCAGGGAAAACTATGGATATGTTCTTAAAGCATGTTTTTTAGATGATTTTGGAGGTGACTTTTAGGGAAAATTCTAGCAAACATTGGGAAAGGGTTAGGCCATGGAAAAAAACCATGAGTGTGGCATTTTGTACTATAACACATTCAAGGAAGAGGAGCTCTTAGCCAGTCACAAGTAGTTTTAGGTTACTCCAAGACCAAAAGGCAATTTCATCTTAGACAATATAAGCAAGAAAGCCAATGTCCCTTGTGGTCGTAGCTAAGGCTACCTCCAATGGGATCATGTACTTTTTAATAGCATTTAATTTTAATCTCATACATAAAACCAAACCCTACTCTTCATTACATTTTAACTTCTTACTTCAAAAGAAAAACAAATATCCCCTTGGTGTATGAGACCCCTTTGTTTGTGGGACAAGGGACCCCTTTGCCCCTCTGGATTTGGACTTGTGACATCTTAGGAGGAAACACATGTTCTTAACCATTAGGCCCACTCACGCTATATTTTATGAGACTCCCTTGTTTGTGGGACAAGGGACCCCCTCAACAAAACTATTTTTTATTTGAACCTATGACCTTCTAAGAGGAAACACATGTTCTTAACCATTAAAAATCATTTCTTAAAGACGATAAGATCTAAAATAATATATATTAGAAAATAATGTTGTAGTGCATTAGTGTTTAAATACAAAACTTAAATTTTTATCAAATATAAAATCCTTTTAATTTTTGAATAGTCACAAAATATTTAAAAAAAAAAAGGAATAAACAAATCAAATAAAAAAAATTAATTCCTTAAAATAAAATTATTTAAGTATATTTTATATAAATTTTTATCCATTAAAAATAAAGATGAAGATAGAAAAGAAAAATATTACTTCTTATCTGAAAATTAAGATAAAAAATAAATAAATTTAAATGTAAACTTTCCCACCTCAATCTAAATATTATTAATACAAATATACACAACTTCATACACCATAAACAGTATTTAATATATATAATTTTGAATTTTTATACATTGCTGTTGGTAATCTTTTTACTTTTTGGGTTTTTTTGGCGAGGGGATGTAAATTTGAGCAAAATAGTTATTTTTTGTTGTTTAAATTGCATTTCTAAATGTATTAATAGATTTAGCCTATTGAAAAACCCCTGAGGCACTTGGATTATACAAACTTAGTAGCCACTCAAATTTGCAGATCCAACCATTCCTCACCTAATTTCGGACAAAAAAGTGGCAAAAAAACTGCCAAAAAATAGAACGTTTAAACTACGCTTAATTATTAAGTGAACAGGTAAGAGAAAAGATTTCAATTAGGGTATCATGGCAACGAGGAAATAGGTTGTTTTGGCGAGATGCCGAAGAAACAACGGTTTGTCTGATATATAATTTTATAAGATCAATAACGTGTTGTGGTAGAATGGATATCTATATAAAAGCAGACAGAGGCAACAGAGTGCACAGCCAGTCTTTGGCGCAGTGCAAGGAAATAAAAAAATTGCAAATATAACAAAGCTTCTAAAGTGGCAGGATTGCCTGACCTAGGTCTTCGTGGTTTTTTTTCGGGGCGGGTTGGGATGGAGTGGATGAGGGGTAATTAATTGAACCACGGCAGCAGCGGGGGTGTTGAATCCGGGAGGGAAAGAAAGGATACCCTCAATCATGCTGTCGACTGTAGAGCTTGCCATCCCGACCTCCCTAATATTCAGCGCTTCTAGGTCGATGTAGAGTGCAATGCGCGCATATTTCGATATTAGTTTCTCCCTATCTTTTGATGTTTTTTTCTTAAGATTTAACAGTTGGAGTAAACTAACTCGGGAGCAAAGAGATCCGTTTTTCAGGTAAGAAAAAAGTAACTCAGGGGAGAAGATTACTCTAGAGTTAGGCAACTCCTTCAACAACCTTTCTTGTTGTTACCTTTACCTTAGCTTCTATACAATGACTACTAGGTGACAAATTATTATGATCTTTCTTTTGCTTTGAGGGATATTTCCATTGCCTTCCTTTTAAATGATTGAGGTGCATGATTCAAACTTTGGAAATAATCTAGCCAAACTTGGTTTGCCTAGCCTTTTTATACTGTGAAGCGTTGCTTTTTTATTGCTGAGACTTTTTACGCTGTGAAGCGTTGCTTTTTGAATAGGGAGAATTTTATACTTCAAAGTTTGTTGAGTTTCCTTTAGACTTTAAAATGGACTATGTAGAACGACATCCTTAACCCAATTGTAGATTGGGGATATCTGAGAATCCAGTTACAAAGTCAAGAATTTTGCGGCTGGGACGTTAGATGGCTCGATAGATGGCTCGATGTGACCCTTATGCTTTAATGAAGTCAAGTTCGAAGGTGACTGTCTTTTTCCCCATCTATCCCATTTTTAGAAGGCTTCATCTTCAGAAGAGTGAGCTCGATGGACCGATCCGACTTTCCTTCGAAGTAGGGTTCATCCTTAAAAATATTATTTCCCAAGGTATGAGACCACCCGAACCAATGTCGTAGGCTCCGCCGTCTTTTCGAAGGTTCTAAATGCAAGTTCCAGCGGAGACATTTCAAAGATTCCTTTTTTACATCGTTTTGCAGAGGGTCGATGGCCTAACCCAACCGACTCCCTGACGACATTTGTGGGACCCGCCTTCCTTTCGAGAGTTTTAAACGCAAACTCCATTCAAACCTTTTTCAGCTTTCCCTTTCAAATTGTTTGTGTGCCCGATGGTTCAAACTTTCCCGGACTGCCAACGCCTTTTGCAAAGTGATAACCTTTCAAAGTAGGAACCCGTCGGGGCATTTGCGTACCTTAGAAAATTCGAAAAAGGCAGATAGCGCGAATCCCCCGGAAACCTCGATAGTGGGACCTGCCCCTATGTGAAGGATAGAAATATTTGCTTGAGGATAAACTAGCATAGCCGTTAACTCGCGGCTGAGAACGTTGAAAGGTTGGTTGAGAACGCATGCTATAAAATATCTGTGGTAATTCATAATCTGTTTGTGGTAATATGAAAAGTTTGGTTGTATGGTTTAATCCTACTTAATCATTCAAACGTGGCAATTACATATTCTTACAGTAATTTTTTAATGTGATTAAGTAAATGTTAAAAAATAAACATGTTATCATATTATCATAATTTCTGTTAAATAATAAACACTTTGCAATAAAACCATTAATGTATTACATATTGAGACATATAGCATTTTCTTTAAATCCAATGAAATTATTGTATAATAAACACTTTTGCCATAAAGCAATTGATGTTTTACATAGTGAGCGTTTCCTTCGAATCCAATGAAATTGTTCTATTATGGATGCTGATGCTTTGTAGCTTTTAACATTTCATTATCTCCCATCGAGTTTGGCCATGAGTGCCCTCTATGTGGTGATTACAAGTAACCAAAGTGGTTTGCATCTTGTTATGGCCATTGTCAAAGGCCACTGAATTGAT
This sequence comes from Picea engelmannii, assembly GCA_009831015.1. Classification (NCBI taxonomy): domain Eukaryota; kingdom Viridiplantae; phylum Streptophyta; class Pinopsida; order Pinales; family Pinaceae; genus Picea; species Picea engelmannii. The sequence continues at coordinate 2,503,045 of ML777530.1, read as the reverse complement.
AGTGAGCAATACTTGGAATCCTTTCAAACAATGAAGAAATTTTCTTGCTTGAGAGTGGGTTGGGTTCTCCTATTCTAGGTATGTTAATTTTCTTGTCTTTTTTTTTATTTAAAAATAAATATCAAACAATGAAGACATTTTCTTGCAAGAGTGGGTTGGGCTCTCTTATTCTAGGTATGTTCATTTTCTAGTCTTTGTATTTATTTAAAAGTAAACAATGGGTTTTCATATTTTAAGTATGTTCATTTTCTCGTCTTTCTGTTTATTTAAACATTACTTTTATAATAATAATAATAATAATAATCTATTTTTAAGGTCACGGCCAAGCACACCAAATTGGTGTATGAGACCCCCTTGTTTGTGGGACAAGGGACCCCCCTCCGCCCAGCGATTTGACTGGTAAAGTCTACGAAGGTATACATACCCTACCCCCCTTTGGATTTGAACCTGTGATCTCTTAAGAGGAAACACATGTTCTTAACCATTAGGCCCACTCAGGTTGTATAAAGGAATGACATAAAACATAAATGTATAAACTATGAAATGACTTAACTATAAGTCATTAATACAACAATAGAACATGAATTAGACCAAGTGAACAAGTGACTTTATTAATATGACTATATGTATATTCTAGATGGCCATTATGAAGTAAATAACTCTAACATCATCCCTTAATGGTCACTCTAGAAACTACCCATGTTTGTCTCTAAATTTTACAAATTTACCTAAACCAAGAGACTTGGTAAAAAACTCTGCAATCTCATCCTAAGTTGGGCAATATTTCAGCTCAACTTCCCCATATTCTAAAATTTTTCTAATGAAATGACAATACATAGAAATATGTTTGGTTTGATCATGGAAGACATAGTTTTTTCCAACCTGAGAACTCCCTGATTATCACAAAAAAATATAGTGGGCTCAAATTTTGATGGACTTGAAATTTACAAGCATTCTTTTAAGCCAAATTTATTCACATGCCCTTTTACTATTTCTCAATATTCTAATTCTGTAGAGAAAATTGAAACTATATTTTGTTTCTTATTGTTGGAGAACTAGGAAATTACAAAAGGTAACATTTATGAATTCCAAGAAGAGGCACGATGTTTAAATACTTTGTTACAACACTGAAGCACAAGAGAGCATACTTAACATACAATGAATAACAATGGATTGATGTTATTGTATTCTTGATTGATATACCGATCCTTAGGAGCATTTATATATAGCCAAGATATAACTAACTCCCATAGAAAAAAAGAAAACATGCTCAGCTTTGATCAACTTAGGCACATCCAAATCTTCTTATTTTTTTCCTCAACCTTTACACTAGTGCACTAAGTCGAGACTAGCTCTGGTTTCAAAAACCAAATACTAGATTGTTTAGTTGACCTCTCTAGTCGACACCCAAATTGATCTTCGATTGTATATTGAATATATCTTGAAGGTCTTGAGGCTAGATGAACCTACTATTCCAACACTACTCCATCAACACAACTCTCTAGAGATTCATGACATTAAATTATCTATGTACACCACCCCGTAATTGTATCTTCCTAAAGCCCAAGCATAGCTCAAATTTTTAAAAAGAGACACAACAATTCCTTCTACCAAGTATCTCAGATAATGTGCATATAACTGTACATGATTCATCTTGTTGTGAGAAATAGGGTTTTCCTACGTGTATTGCACTTTGAGTACCACAATACATAACATACGACTCCTCAAAGGGGAATTTGATCTCACCCATTAGGTTATGAATACACATTGCTTCGGCGCCAACATTATTTGTGCCTCTATATTTATCCTTGGCAGTCAAAAGAGAGACCACATTCTACATTTTACAAAATTAGAATATGGGTCTAGATCCAAGATGAAACACATACACAAAACTCAACTTTCTTTTGTATCCATCTCCAGTACAAATCAAGTTGCTATAACCGATTAACATGTTGATATTCCTACTTCAATACTTTATGCCAAGATTATATGTACCCTTGATGGAGAAAATGTAACGACCCTAATTGAATAAATGATTAAAGATTATAAAGAAAAATCAGTTAAAGAAATTAAGCATGATTAATTGTGTGGTAATCAAACTGTAGAATGCATTCAATGAACTGTGACAGAAATTAAGGGAAAAGAAATAAAATAATGTAAGAACAGGGATGGCGTAGGCTGCCAAGGGTGGCGTGCGCAGGGCAAGAAGCCCAGAAATCCCGAGACGATAAGGAAAATGTTAATGAAACGGAGTACGGGGGACAGAGGGTGGTTGGGAGGAGTAACTGCGTGAGGTGGTCGGGAGGAACAAGGCGGGGATGAGGGGGAGGTGCAGGCCATTCGGAGGTGGATGGGCGCAGGAAAAACGATTTTGCCCTTTTGCCAGGAAGCCGAGAGCTGGACTGGAGGGTGTGTGTGTGCTGAGAGAGAGACACAGGACTTACTGGTTGTATCATATTGATCAGTGGGCACGTGCGTGTTGCTGGAGGTTTTGGGCTCGTGGGCCAGGATATCCGTAGATATCCTGGAGCTAGGACGTTTTCCCTAGTTGGCAGGGTGGACAATAGACTTGGGCAGTTATTTTGTGTTTATGGCAGGTCTGGACTGAGTAGCAAGACAACAAGACAGCAGGGCAGCAAAGGAG
>ML777530.1:2484287-2499364 GCA_009831015.1 Picea engelmannii | reverse complement strand
CTCGCGAACTCCCGACCCCCGAAATCCCGAATCCCGACGGAAGAAGTTCCGAAGACCGACGATGGTTGATGTTGATTGGCTCAGTTAGGATTTAATTTGGTTACGATTAATAAAGTGATGTTTAGAACTTTTAGGTTGTTACAGAAAATGATCCTCTTTGCATCCTTCGAGTGACTCTCCTTTGTATCATGTTTGGACCTAGAGATCACACTAATAAAAAATGAAATATTAAGTCAATTGTGAGTTAAATAAATGTGGCTACCAACAAGATACCTATAGAGATTATCATTGAATTTCGAGAATCATACTTCTTAGTTAGCTTTACTCCCAATTGGTAAGGTGTAGCACACCATGTACAATGTCCCATTTTAAATCTCTAAAGTAGATTCATCACATATTTAGGTTGAGAAATAAAGATACTATCATCTATTTCCAAAACTTCGATGCCACAAAATGCAACATACAAAGGTTAGTCAAGTTTCAAATGTGTCTACTAACTATTTCTTCAAACCCAAAAGGAGATTAGCTACCTCTAGTAATGACTAAATAGTCAACATATACTACAACAATTAAAGGATATTCATTTACATGTAAAACATAAATTACATGATATGATTCACAATGTTCGAAACCAAAATAAAGAAAGAACTAGTCAATCATCTAGTATGACACATTGGGGACTTGTTTCAAACCATATAAATATTTATTTAGTCAAAAAAAACATAGTTACCGACTTAATGAGAACTGTGACCTCAAAACGAGAACTCTGGCCCAAAAAACCCATATTTTGGCATTAAAAAACATCAAAATCAACCCCCAAATCAAAAAGTGGTGCTACCGGTAGCACCACTTTTTAAAACGGGGTCAAAATTTCAACATTTTTCAAACATGGCCCTTCAAAACTTAGACAATAGCTCAGAAAAACCTTAAAACCAACACCTAAACAAAATTAAGATGTTTTTGAAATTTATTTTTCTTTTCAAAACGTTAAATTTTGAGATCCTTTCAAATCATATTTTTATCACTTGGTACCATTAAAACCAAAACCTCAAAATCAACCATCAAATTGAAAAGTACTGTTATCGGTAGCACCCATTCTAAAATTGGGGTATGAAAATGACACATTTTTATAATGTGGTAAAAGAATTCACCATTACTGTAAACAAAATCATAAAATCAACCCTTAAATGTTTAATTTTTAAATGTTATTATCACGCAAAGCCCAAGGTAATACATAATTCCATGAAAATATCACAATAAACTTTAAAAATTCAACGTCACTTTTTAATAATTTTTTACTTTTAATAATAAAAAAGTAAATACAAGTTGCATTGAATGAAACATAAATAATTTCTCAAAAGTATTGCTATATTGACCATATTCAAAACACATGACCTAAGAAATTTTATTATATTATCGATAATAAAAAAACATATCATTCATAAAACATAACAAACGATTCATAACTTCATGTAAGATCATATGTAAGTTCAATGTTCATTTTTAGTTACCATATAAACATCATATGGATAAAAAATGCATAAAATGTTTCATACACTTATTCAGATTGGCTCATGGTTTTTGAAATACCATCAGAGGCTACATTGTCTTCATATGAATGTTTGGATGAAGATGTAGATGATCCATACTCTTCTCTATTGTCGATGAATGCACCATATGAGTCTACATGCATACCCAACATTTCAGATGTCAAATGCCTTTTAGATCTACGACTAGTTTCAGCAGACTCCCATCTTGCATTTATTTCTTGCGGCACAAACTCTTGATAATATCTGTTGTCTTGGAGCGAAGAGTTCCTCTCTTTGTAAAATTGAAGTCATAAACAAGTATGTCAACATCATCTAATTTTAAGAGGTCAGTGCGACGACGAGTTGTATTTTGACCCTTTCTTTTTCTCTTTCTATTGACATGTTTCTCAACCACCATATCTGGCTTGTACACTCCATTGAATGGGTGTGTACTTGTTGCATACCAATGCACTTCAATTGCAATAACATCATCATTTTGTTTTTCAATCTTCATAACCTTTCCTATCCAAAATGGATAACCATGTGGATCTTCAGTCGCTAAAATTGCAATCATGCTACCCTCCTTAATATCTTGTACTGAACCCTTGCAAAGGTCTTCCATGGCTTCATGTTGTGCACATGACCTTCACGAACCAATATACATTTCTCTTTCCTCTTCTTGTGTAAACTCAATAACACCTTGAGATTCTTGTTGAACTTCAACAATGTTTGTTTCTTTAGATTCGTTTGGCATATTTTGTGGCCAATGAAATAGGCGTCCTCAACATTGTATCTTCATTTGTTGAGATTGAAATTATGTCACCTTGACTACTAAAAAAAGACTCCCATCAAACATAATCAACAACATCAAAGTACTCATATGTATCCTTAATGGAATTTTTAATTTCTTCAAGGCATTAAGAATAATATACATCTCTATTATGCCTCTGTGCATTATGGATTTCAACAACTCATTGTAAAAATAATAACTTTGATGGAAAAATTAGACGATCTGGAATGAACTTCAAAAATGATAAACCTAATGAAGGCCCGCATTCTGTAGTAGTTGAATACTTCTTTCCCCATATAAGTGTTTTCCCATCAATTGTTTTGAAACAAAATTGATGTTGGAAGCTAATGTCATTAAGTTGCTCAATACATTTTTCTTCACTATGTGATCCCTAGATAAATCTTCGCATGTCAACAGTTTATTCTAAAATATGAAAACAGGCTCTGGAATGTATGCTTTCTTGATACATTCAATCAATGATGGTAGACTTCCAACATTTTGCCTCTTCAATGTTACTGAAAAATGACTGAACATTTGATCAATATGATCATGAGTGTGTCCAACAAGAAGGAAACCAACTTTCACCTTTTGAAAGATTCCCATTTCAACAAGCATGCTTAGATATCCAAACACAATTTGATTTCTATTTTCACAACTAGTGTTGTCCAACTATAGATAGAGAACTTGAGTAAGATTCCCAGACCAGTGAGTGAGCACATGATGAATTATGGTAATGGTCAGAATTTCATCATTATGAATATTTGGAGATGTGAAGTAAACTCTTCGACACATTTTTCCAATGAAAACCATACAACCAACCAAGTGAAACTGAATGAAATTCTCTTCCTGTAAATTTTTCGGTGTATAGACAAAATGTGGTAGAAGTATTTTGGTTTGGTCCATGCCATCAATTATGATACCTAAATATTTGTTTGTAGCATCATAACACTTCTTCCTATGTTTGTACAACATTTTTCTTTCACTTGATTGTTGATTCAGATGTTCTTGAAGTGCTTTGAATAAAGAATCTACACATGACATAAAATGAAAATATTGATTGTATGTTTTCATAGTTGATAACTATTTAATTAAAAACAAAATAGTAAATACATACCTCTTTCTGCCCCTTCATATTTATCTCTTCTTGATTTAAGAGTAGCACATTGTTGTTTTTTAATTTATCACTCATCAACATCAACATTGTTTTTTTTTAATTTATCACTCGGGAAAGAGTGACCACCAATGGCATAATCATCTTCACTACTTTGAAAATCGCCACTTGAGAGATATTGTTCATCATCCTTATTATTGGATTCAAAATACTCACTTGGAGGAAAATCTTCATTATCCTCATCGGTACCTTGAAAATTCTCACTTGGAGGAAAATCATCAGCAACAACATTGTTTCTTTTAAATTCCTCATTCAAGAAAGACTGTTCAACATTGCCATAATTGTCATCATTACTTTTAAAATCCCCACTTGGGGGGAATTCTTATTCATCCTCATTCATGCCTTGGAAATCCTCACTTGGAAGAAACTCTTCATCAGTACCTTCAAAATCCTCACTAGGAGGAAATTCAGAATCCCCAACATTGTTGTCTTTAAATTCCCCACTCAAGAAAAAGTGTCCACCATTGTCATAATCATCTTTGTTTCTTTTAAAATTTCGAATTGAGATAATTTCTCCATCATTTTCATTGGTGCCTTGGAAATCTTCATCAGTACCTTGAAACTTCTCACTTGGAGGAAAATTTTCATCCCAATCATTTAAACATTGATCATAGTCTCCACTTTGACCTACATTTTGATTATTTTCATTACTATTAAACTGCTGAATAGATTTATCACCATCATATTCCTCCTCTTCATCATTGGTGCCTTCAAATTCCTTTGATTTAGGACTTTCATGATGAACATGTTGAATAACATTGTTTGTACCATGATCAAAATTATGACTAGTTGAAAAATACGACACCTCATTTGCTTTACAAACATTCCTATGGCATTTCCTAGTCCCAACAGAAGAGGTATGCGAACAATTTGTTGATGTCTCAGAAATAAAATCTTCTTTATTTGATGAAGCCATCTCTGAGAACGCAGAATGATAGAAATTCTCACCCTCCCTATGACATTATTATAACATGCATAATGATATTTTTCCTCTAAATGCCCCCCCACCTCCCCCCAAAATATAATTTGACCCTTTGTTTTTCTCTTTCTATTGACATGTTTCTCAACCACCATATCTGGCTTGTACACTCCATCGAATGGGTGTGTACTTGTTGCATACCAATGCACTTCAATTGCAATAACATCATCATTTTGTTTCTCAATCTTTATAACCTTTCCTATCCAGAATGGATAACCATGTGGATCTTCGGTCACTAAAAGTGAAATCATGCTACCCTCCTTAATATCTTGTATTGAACCCTTGCAAAGGTCTTCCATGGCCTCACGTTGTGCACATGACCTTCACGAACCAATATACATTTCTCTTTCCTCTTCTTCTGTAAACTCAATAACACCTTGAGATTCTTGTTGAACTTCAACAATGTTTGTTTCTTTAGATTCATTTGGCATAATTTGTGGCCAATGAAATGGAGTCCTCAACATTGTATCTTCATTTGTTGAGCTTGAAATTATGTCACTTTGACTACTAAAAAAAGACTCCCACCAAACAGAATAAAAAACATCAAAGTACTCATATGTATCCTTAATGGACTTTTTAATTTCTTCGAGGCATTATGAATAATATACATCTCTATTATGCCTCTGTGCATTATGAATAATAACTTTGATGCAAAAATTGGACGATCTGGAATGAACTTAAAAAATGATAAACCTAATGAAGGCCCCCATTCTGTAGTAGTTGAATACTGCTTTCCCCATATAAGTGTTTTCCCATGAATTGTTTTGAAACAAAATTGATGTTGGAGGCTAATGTCATTAAGTTGCTTAATACATTTTTCTTCACCATGTGATCCCTGGATAAATCTTCGCATGTCAACAGTTTATTCTAATATATGAAAAACAGGCTCTCAAATGTATACTTTCTTGATACATTCAATCAATGATGGTAGACTTCCAACATTTTGCCTCTTCAATGTTACTGAAAAACCACTGAACATTTGATCAATATGATCATGAGTGTGTCCAAAAAGAAGGAAACCAACTTTCACCTTTTGAAAGATTCCCATTTCAACAAGCATGCTTAGATATCCAAACACAGTTTGATTTTTATTTTCACAACTAGTGTTGTCCAACTGTAGATAGAGAACTTGAGTAAGATTCCCATACCAGTGAGTGAGTACATGAGGAATTATGGTAATGGTCAGAATTGCATCATTATGAATATTTGGAGATGTGAAGTAAACTCTTGGACACATTTTTCCAATGAAAACCATACAACAAACCAAGTGAAACTGAATGAAATTCTCTTCATGTAAATTTTTCGGTGTACAGACAAAATGTGGTAGAAGTGTTTTGGTCTGGTCCATGCCATCAATTATGATATCTAAATATTTGTTTGTAGCATCATAACACTTCTTCCTATGTTTGTACAACTTTTGTCTTTTACTTGATTGTCGATTTCAATGTTCTTGAAGTGCTTTGAATAAAGAATCTACATATGACATAAAATGAAAATATTGATTGTATGTTTTCATAGTTGATAACTATTTAATTAAAATAAAAATAAGTAAAAACATACCTCTTTCTGCCCCTTCATATTTATCTCTTCTTGATTTAAGAGTAGCGCATTGTTGTTTTTTAATTTATCACTCATCAACATCAACATTGTTTTTTTTAATTTATCACTCGGGAAAGAGTGACCACCAATTGCATAATCATCTTCACTACTTTGAAAATCGCCACTTGAGAGATATTGTTCATCATCCTTATTACTGGATTCAAAATACTCACTTGGAGGAAAATCTTCATTATCCTCATCGGTACCTTGAAAATTCTCACTTGGAGGAAAATCATTAGCACCAACATTGTTTCTTTTAAATTCCTCATTTGAGAAAGACTGTCCATCATTGCCATAATCGTCATCATTACTTTTAAAATCCCCACTTGGGGGGAATTCTTCTTCATCCTCATTCATGCCTTGGAAATCCTCACTTGGAGGAAACTCTTCATCAGTACCTTCAAAATCCTCACTAGGAGGAAATTCAGAATCCCCAACATTGTTGTCTTTAAATTCCCCACTCGAGAAAAAGTGTCCACCATTGTCATAATCATCTTTGCTTCTTTTAAAATTTTGAATTGAGAGAATTTCTCCATCATTTTCATTGGTGCCTTGGAAATCTTCATCAGTACCTTGAAACTTCTCACTTGGAGGAAAATTTTCATCCCAATCATTTAAACATTGATCATAGTCTCCACTTTGACCTACATTTGATTATTTTCATTACTATTAAACTGCTGACTAGATTTATCACCATCATATTACTCCTCTTCATCATTGGTGCCTTCAAATTCCTCTGATTTAGGACTTTCATGATGAACATGTTGAATAAAATTGTTTGTACCATGATCAAAATTATGACTAGTTGAAAAATACGATGCCTCATTTGCATTACAAACATTCCTATGGAATTTCCTAGTCCCAACGGAAGAGGTATGCGAACAATTTGTTGATGTCTCAGAAATAAAATCTTCTTTATTTGATGAAGCCATCTCTGAGAACATAGAATGATATAAATTCTCACCCTCCCTGTGACATTATTATAACATGCATAATGATATTTTCCCTCTAAATGCCCCCCCACCTCCCCCCAAAATATATTTTGACCCTTTCTTTTTCTCTTTCTATTGACATGTTTCTCAACCACCATATATGGCTTGTACACTCCATCGAATGGGTGTGTACTTGTAGCATACCAATGCACTTCAATTGCAATAACATCATCATTTTGTTTCTCAATCTTTATAACCTTTCCTATCCAGAATGGATAACTATGTGGATCTTCAGCCGCTAATTTTGCAATCATGCTACCCTCCTTAATATCTTGTATTGAACCCTTGCAAAGGTATTCCATGGCTTCATGTTGTGCACATGACCTTCACGAACCAATATACATTTCTCTTTCCTCTTCTTGTGTAAACTCAATAACACCTTGAGATTCTTGTTGAACTTCAACAATGTTTGTTTCTTTAGATTCGTTTGGCATATTTTGTGGCCAATGAAATGGAGTCCTCAACATTGTATCTTCATTTGTTGAGCTTGAAATTATGTCACTTTGACTACTAAAAAAAGACTCCCACCAAACAGAATCAACAACATCAAAGTACTCATATGTATCCTTAATGGACTTTTTAATTTCTTCGAGGCATTAAGAATAATATACATCTCTATTATGCCTATGTGCATTATGGATTTCAGCAACTGATTGTAAAAATAATAACTTTGATGCAAAAATTGGACGATCTGGAATGAACTTCAAAAATGATAAACCTAATGAAGGCCCCCATTCTGTAGTAGTTGAATATTGCTTTCCCCATATAATTGTTTTCCCATCAATTGTTTTGAAACAAAATTGATGTTGGAAGCTAATTTCATTAAGCTGCTCAATACATTTTTGTTCACTATGTGATCCCTGAATAAATCTTCTCATGTCAACAATTTATTCTAATATATGAAAAACAGGCTCTGGAATGTATGCTTTTTTGATACATTCATTCAATGATGGTAGACTTCCAACATTTTGCCTCTTCAATGTTACTGAAAAACGATTGAACATTTGACCAATATGATCATGAGTGTGTCCAACAAGAAGGAAACCAACTTTCACCTTTTGAAATATTCCCATTTCAACAAGCATGCTTAGATATCCAAACACAATTTGATTTCTATTTTCACAACTAGTGTTGTCCAACTGTAGATAGAGAACTTGAGTAAGATTCTCAGACCAGTGAGTGAGCACATGATGAATTATGATAATGGTCAGAATTGCATCATTATGAATATTTGGAGATGTGAAGTAAACTCTTGGACACATTTTTCCAATGAAAACCATACAACCAACCAAGTGAAACTGAATGAAATTCTCTTCCTGTAAATTTTTCGATGTACAGACAAAATGTGGTAGAAGTGTTTTGGTATGGTCCATGCCATCAATTATGATACCTAAATATTTGTTTGTAGAATCATAACACTTCTTCCTATGTTTTTACAACTTTTGTCTTTCACTTGATTGTTGATTCTGATGTTCTTGAAGTGCTTTGAATAAAGAATCTACCCATGACATAAAATGAAAATATTGATTGTATGTTTTCATAGTTGATAACTATTTAATTAAAAAAAAATAGTAAATACATACCTCTTTCTGCCCCTTCATATTTATCTCTTCTTGATTTAAGAGTAGCACATTGTTGTTTTTTAATTTATCACTCATCAACATCAACATTGTTGTTTTTTAATTTATCACTCGGGAAAGAGTGACCACCAATGGCATAATCATCTTCACTACTTTGAAAATCGCCACTTGAGAGATATTGTTCATCATCCTTATTACTGGATTCAAAATACTCACTTGGAGGAAAATCTTCATTATCCTCATCGGTACCTTGAAAATTCTCAATTGGAGGAAAATCATCAGCACCAACATTGTTTCTTTTAAATTCCTCATTCGAGAAACATTGTCCAGCATTGCCATAATCGTCATCATTACTTTTAAAATCCCCACTTGGGGGGAATTCTTCTTCATCGTCATTCATGCCTTGGAAATCCTCACTTGGAGGAAACTCTTCATCAGTACCTTCAAAATCCTCACTAGGAGGAAATTCAGAATCCCCAACATTGTTGTCTTTAAATTCCCCACTCGGGAAAAAGTGTCCACCATTGTCATAATCATCTTCACTGCTTTTAAAATTTCGAATTGAGAGAATTTCTCCATCATTTTCATTGGTGCCTTGGAAATCTTCATCAGTACCTTGAAACTTCTCACTTGGAGGAAAATTTTCATCCAATTCATTTAAACGTTGATCATAGTCTCCACTTTGACCTACATTTTGATTATTTTCATTACTATTAAACTGTTGACTAGATTTATCACCATCATATTCCTCCTCTTCATCATTGGTGCCTTCAAAGTCCTCTGATTTAGGACTTTCATGACGAACATGTTGAATAAAATTGTTTGTACCATGATTAAAATTATGAAAAGTTGAAAAATACGACGCCTCATTTGCATTACAAACATTCCTAAGGCATTCCCTAGTCCCAACAGATGAGGTATGTGAACAATTTGTTGATGTCTCAGAAATAAAATCTTCTTTATTTGATGAAGCCATCTCTGAGAACATAGAATGATAGAAATTCTCACCCTCCCTATGACATTATTATAACATGCATAATGATATTTTCCCTCTAAATACCTGCCCAACTCCCCCCAAAATATAATTTCCCCCAAAATTCCACACCTCCAGCCCCGCCCTCCCCCCCCACCCCCCTCCCAAATATTCCCCAAAATTTCACCCGAAAATATTCCCTCCAAAATTTCCCCCTCAATTTTTTTCCTCCAAATTTTCCCCCCAATTTGTTTTGCTTATTTTCCCTTAAAAATTAAAAAGAATTTTTACTCTTTTATTTTGTTATTTACATGTTAAATACAATATTTATCATGTTTATTTATTTATCCCATATTTATTAAACATATTGATGATAAATATAATTGTAGGTATATATGTAGGCAATATACCTAATTTTTATTAATCCCACATTAGTTATACTAACTATAATTTATATCATCTGTGTTATATATACACAATCTTGTTTTATCTTTTTATATTGTGTTATATCTTGGGCAGTATTTGTTTTAGGATTTGTAGAAAGACAAAACATCGAGAAACATCGAGCTCAACATGCGAGGAGAATCTGGCAAGCATAAACATCGAGCTCAACATCCGAGGAGATTCTAGCATTTCAGAGGTTAGTTTTTTGTTAAATTCTTACAATTTAAGAAAACATATTCTGTTAAATTAAAAAAAAAAATTATTTAGATGTTTTCTACTTTTTTCTAAAAGAATACCCGACTTTTTAAAAAATTTGAGACTTTTTTTCAAAAATTCTTAACAAAATCCTTAAGATATTTTGAAAAAAAAATTCAAAAAAAGTTAAATCTAGGTATAATTTTTAAAAACTTTTTATCTTTTTTGTTGTTTTTTATCTAAATTTTATTAGTTTTGGCCCATGGTGGTCACTGGGCAATGTCCGTGCCTTAGCCACGGGGGCTGGGGCGATGCCCGGCTTCGCCCTAGTCTGGCCATCCCTGTGGCCAAGCCGTGGGCATAGCATAAGCCCAATAATTCTATGGATCAAATATTTTTTTACATATGGGTTAATTTTTTTATTTTTTTATTTTTAAATTAGTTTTTATAATCAATGATGTGTTTTTTAAGTTTATTATAATGTGAAAGGCCTAATTTTTTTCTTTTATCTTAATATAGGAAAATGGAAGGAAATAGATTATCTATGAATATATCTAGATCACGACCTGCAATAATGACATCCAAAAATGCAACTGGAACCTCCATGATTGTTAGGCAACAAAATGATAGCTTAAGACTTGAGCTATCAAAGGTAATGGAGAATGTTAGAGAGTGGAAATATGTGGAAGGTGAAAACAAACGAGAATATTCTTGTTTTGTTAAAGACAAGCAAGGAAACAATGGAGATCATATATATTTGTATTGTGTCGAATCAGAACATGTGCAAGGAAATTATCATGTACTTGGCTTGTTATGAGATATCTGCTTGGTACCAACCACAAGTATTGTTTATGCACTTGTCAAACAAGGGAGAACTTATATCAAGTTTATATATTCTTTCAAATTGAGCAATTATAATAAGAATGAATGTTTTTCAGAATTATGTGCATCCATCATTGATGACATTGAGAAAGAAAATGTAAGTTTTTTATTTCTATTTTTGTGCGTTTATTATTTTTAGTATTATGGTAATGTTTTAATTTTATTTAACATGAAAATGTTATATTTTATTTTTACAGGATTTTGTTGAACGACTTTCACATATGTTAGTGGGGATTTACTCTACAGAGAATGATATCATGGATGTCATCAACGATTTTGATATTGAAAAGACACAAGAAAGGAGGAAAAAGAAACAAAAAGTAATGGAGGTTGAACCTGCAAGAGTAGATAGAGAAGAACATGAAAGAAGAAAGAAAAATCCTCATTCTAGAAATCCTAAAAGGGTTACATTTGAAAATGCGGAAACTCCAATGGAATATTTTGTTGAGATTGGTCCCAATGAGTTTATCACTCCTTCTCGCAAAAAGAACAAACAAGACAAACACAAAAGAGCGATGGTTGATGATGAGTCTATTCCTATTGATTATGAATAAATCACTGATTTAGAGGAAACACATTTAAATCATAAGAGGAAGAAAACAAATGTTGATAATGTTCAAGAATCCATCATTAGCTCAGAGTATTATAGTGAAAGTTTTAAAGGTAACAAAGAAATAATAACACCAGGTGTTGATCTAGAGGATGGTATTATGAAAACAACACAAAATGTCATTTGAAATAGAATGAGGACGACAAACTTAGTTGATGGTGGCCACACATTTCAGTTTAATGTGAAACACCTTTATAAACCCATAGAAGGGCAGGAGAAATATCAAATTAGAAAACCACGTCATTTGAATATTTACAATTTGAAAGCATTGATTAGATACAATCCATATGCACATGTGGTTGAATACCTAGTTCTTGTTGACCCAATGGAAATTCCTACGAGGGAAGAATTTGATAGATCAAAATGTTTTGACTACAAATATTATGTGATTGGAGGAAATCATTCTGCAGAGGCTAGAAGAGAATTGATGCAAGAATATCCCAATAATACTCTTTTTGAGACAGTCATATGCATAATTTATGTCGGCTTAAAAGATTCAGAAGAAAATTTATTGGCATGGGATCATAACACAGACAATGAGTACAAAATGTCTATGATATTCATTCAAAGGGTGAGATTTATCCACAATTAATTTTTTGAAATATTCCACGGGGAGAGATCAAATGTTGATGTTAAGTTTCGGAAGCAATGTTGTATGGAAATAGGATTCCCACTTGATGATGAAAATACAAAAGAAAAATATCACAAAGGAAGTGATATATTTAGAGATGTGGATAACTATTTTCAATTGGGATTTAGAACTGGACAGGTATGGGATTTGATAAATGATATCTTCACCCTATGGGAAAATGTTATTATACAAAATCAGAGAGTTAAGAAGGCTAAACCATTGATATGTGGCACAAGTAAAATAGGTCATCACATAAGAAATATTCCTGATGATATGACTATAACACCTTGGAAATCAATACAAGGAGTGAAAGATGATAAAATTATCATAACTATATCATCATGTGTTAGGTCGGGAGAATTTTCAATGGAAGAAATGTGTGATGAATTTAAAAGGTAAGTCCGTTGAGTTATTTTTATTTATGTTAGGACAAGAAAATTAATTTTTTCAGTTTAACATATCATTTTAAAACATTAATTTTGTTTTATTTAGTCACAAGGTCTATATGAAAATACAAGAGTAAATGGTCAATATGTTGAATGAAGAAAGTTGGGATGATGTTAAACTCAACTATCCAGATTCAAGCTCTTCAGCAGTATTGAAACAATTTTTTGTTGCATTTAAAAAGGCATGTTGATTTATTACATCCATATTATTTGTCTGTAAGTTAATTTATTTATATTTTAATAGTTATAGATATATAACTATATGTTTGTTTGTTTCATTAAATATGTGAAAGAAGAATGCAGATGGAGTACATAAAACTTTCAAAAGTTTTATTCAAAAATCCAAGTTTGAAAGAGAAAGAAGGAGACGTGTTCAAAATGTTCAACTTGATAACACCCTTGATCACTACATTTGGAATGGGCTCGACACTGTTCAATATAAAGTGATATTATGTGATTGTGAAAAACTTGCAAGTATTGTTCCTAAAAAAGATTACTCCCTAGTTATTGCGGATATCCCATATGGTTATAATATCCAAAACATTGAATATGATACTGAGCCTTATACTTACCAAGATTTCAGTAAAGTGGTTATGGGATTTACAGAAGTTACAACACCACCATTTTGGAGATTTCTAGTATTTCATTCAGACACACAACAAGGATTAGTACAATCAAGCTTCAAGGGGAAATAAAAGACAAGGATGCAGTTTATTTGGTAAAATATTGAAAGTGTATGTTTAGCAATTAAGATTAGAAAACATTTTTATTAATTCACAAGTTAATTGAGTTTCCACTTATTTATGTTGCAGGCACAAGACAAATATTTGGAGCTCCAAGAAAGAATCATTTAAACATGATTTTGAGAGTATACATCTTGCAACCTGGACAAAAGATGATTATTATAATTCTATTCCTGTCAATGCAAATGATAGAGAGATTCCTAGTAGTATATTGGTATACAATGATGTGGTTAGAAAGCTAACATATGAGGTAAAAGATTTAAAAGGAGAGATGGTTAACATTTATCAAAAACCACAAGAATTAATTAATTATCTTATAGATAAATTTTCAAATGAAGGAGATTGGGTTTTGGATTTGTTCTCGGGTTCAGGTAAGAATTATGATCTAATATTTATGAAATCATACTTCAACCTTAGATTATTTTTAATTTATGTCTTTTTACAATATCTAACTTAATTATTTATTTCGTATTTGGTGATTAGGTACAAAATTAAAGTGTGTTTCCTACAGAAAGGAAGGATTGGCATAGCTATTGAAAGTGACCCAATGCACTGCAGTTTTATTCAACAAATAATTAATGCTATTCCAACTCTTCCAAATGAAATGCAAGAAGTTGGCTTAAGGAAATGAGATTTTAGTGAATCAAAGGTGACAAAATTGTGAAGGGAACCTCAAGTACCATTAGGAGGAATGATTGGAAAGGGTCATTTTGGAGAACTTGCAGATATCAAAGAACCAATGGAAGAACAAAATGACACAATGGAAGCACAAAATGACATCGAAGAAGATAATAATGTGTCTGTTGAGAATGATGAATTTGAGATATATGACATTGTTGATTAGTTTAAAGATGTATTTGAAGACGATGCTCAATTTTGCAAATAAAATTTTTGATGAGTTATAACTATAATAATTTGACTTTCATATTTGAAAATAAGAATAAAGATGTATCTATTTTTTGTTTTGTGATAAATATTTTTATTGTTTCTTTTTTCGTTTTATTTGTATGTGAATCACTATACATTGGAAAATTTTATTAAATGTTGTCATTATTTTACTTCAAATGTATAAAAATATGAAAGAAAATGATAATTTTTATAAAATTTAGACTTTTTTTTGTTCAATTATGTCCATAAAAATGATTTATTTGACATGTTATTTTAAGGAATATGTACCAAAATGTATAGGTTTTTTATGATATATGGCTATAAAATGTGTATTTTGTTTTTATAAATATTAAAAAATAGTGTTATTTAACTACATTTTTTTTCGATTTATTGAAGTAAAGGTAAACAACGTGTTTAAAATGATGATTTTCACTATATTTAAAAAACATGGAACAATAAATTAATTAAGGAGACAAAATTATCTGAAAAATTGTAACTTCAAAAAAGTAAATGGTAAAAAATATTTTTAAGATTGAAAGAAGCATGAAAAAAAGACTAAAAACACTGAATATATATATATATATATATATATATATATATATATATATATATATATATATATATA